>CAKNYM010018680.1:3917-22249 GCA_932195095.1 Andricus curvator
TGTCAAGGTTATTCAGAGCCAATTTGCCAAAGTCTGAACGACCGTCGACCCAACCTTGGGCGAGAGTTGGGCCGACGGTCGGCAGCAGAAAGGTTTACACTGGATAATATTACGCCGATGGTCGGGCCAACTATCGCCCAGAGTCAGGCCGCCCGTATAGTTATGGTTATTCAGAGCCAATTTGCCAAAGCCTAAATGACCGTTGACCCAACCTTGGGCCAGGGTTGGGCCGACGGTTGGAAGCAGAAAGGTTACTTGCACTGGATAATATTACGCCGATGGTCGGGCCGACTAACGCCCAGGGTCGGGCCGCCCGTATTGTTATGATTATGTTGAGCCAATTTGCCAAAGCCTAAACGACCGTCGACCCAACCTTGGGCCACAGTTGGGCCGACGGTTGGGTGAATTTTGAAAGGCAATGTCGGCTTCTAACGTTGGTCCAACTAAGGTGGCTTCAGCCTGCTATAGTTGGGCCAACCTTGGTTAACAAAATTCGGTTGCCAAAGCCGGCCCGACCTTTGGCCGACCGTCAACTCTGGCTGCCAACTCAAATTCGCACCTGGCGAGTTGACTGCGAGAATATGAATAAATTCAGGGTAATGCTAACAACTGATAAGAATAACATATTTATAATAAAAAACTAAAGATTTAAATAAAAAGTCCCTCCCGTGTAGGAACGTGGTCATGGCCCAAACAGGGCCCAGGCTTGGAAAAACTAGGCCCCGGCCTTTCGATCTAGCCTGGGCCAAACTCGAATAAAACGTCAAATCTGCCAGTCGAAATCAAGCATAAATATTTATCATTTTAATTTAAAGTTGACAAATGAATATGTAATATTTAAAAATAAAAAAAAAATAAAAACGTGAATTGAAAAAGTCACTTATTCGATTTGTGCGTCCTAAACTTTCTGCCACCGTCCTAGTCCTTGGAATTTGTGAAGACAACTCCAATGTGGGTTAGAACATCTTCTTCGGACACCGCAAACTTTGCGCTTCATAGATCTGTAAGGTATTTTTTTTTAACAGTAAATATTATGCAGGAATCATCTATATTTATATATTTACATACAACTGATATAATTCCCTGTCCCACAATATATGTGCACATCTCATAATCTTTAAAAAGTTCCTTTCCTGGCAGTAAACTGCATAGCCAAATCTCGTGACAAGAATTTTTTAATCATGTTAATGGAGACTTTCGAAGATTTTGTTTGTCCACTGACAAAGCTATGAAAGTTTTCTGCAAAATGCATAAAAAATATGAAAGAAGCAAAGGCGGCGGAGCCCTGGGGGGCAAAGGAGGAAATGCCCCCCACCTCCCTAGAAATCGACCAGGGAGGTGCAAAGTATTGATTTGCCTCACTCTGAAATAGAATGATTGAATTCATCGGATCTTTGGAACAGGAAATCTTTCGATTCAGTTAAAGCAAATTTTTTTAACGTTAGTTTCTCCTCGTTGCAAAATCTTAGCTATGTAGTATTGCACTGATAGGCTATTATTTATGTTTTTGAGTATTCTCTACACGATTCTGATGTTACTTTTTTTATTATAACATCATCTTAATGAAGAATTTAAAGTCTTGTTTGGTCATCATCTAAATTCTACGATATCACAGGCCTGCAAATAATGGCGTCATGTCAGTTCTTGGAAAGCGGAGGATCCTTTCCGAAGTAATCTTTTGCGTAGAATCCGAATCCGGGATCAGAATTGGGCCATCACGTCAGAATTTTGAGATATTTTAGCTTATACACTCAAAAAATAGCGGTTTTGTCTTCTTTTGAGGTTATATACAAAATTTACAACATTTTCTTGGTCTTTCTCTGTAGTTACATTATGTATTGTTAGTATTACTCTTATTCTTTAATTTAAGAGTTGCTACGAGATATTCCCAATAGGGAGGATTCAAAATTCCGAATAAAAATTTGCAATAATCATACACAATAATCAAAAATGTCTTTAGTTTATACTATATGGTAGTTTATATTAATATATTAATATTATATATTAGTTTATATTCATGTAATAGTTCATATCAATTTATTGATACCAAGTAAAATCTTTTTAACTATTCAGATTGAACAGTATTCAATTTTGCCCCATCTCACTTTGGAATTCTTTTAGTTATTTATTTTTGTTTAGTTTGTTACTTATTTAATTGTTATAACAATGTTATATTTCTTACACAAAAGACAATCATTCGTATAATATTTTATTATCGAATATAGAAAATTATAACGTTGCAGTTATTATATTAACAACTAAATGATACATACAAAATTGTACTGTTTACTTTCATGATAATTTTAATATTACTAGCGATTAAAAGAATTAATCCTAACTTGCAGGATGAAAAGGGCAGGGATGAGGAAGATTATTCTTGATCGGCACTACTATATAATATTAATATATTAATATAAACTATTATATAGTATAACCTAAAAACATTTTTCATTATTGTGTATGATTATTGCAAATTTTTATTCGAAATTTTGAATCCACCATATTGGGAATATCTCGTAACTTCAAGTTATCGTAACTTTGAGAAAAAGAATCTTAATTGCACTTTAAAACTCTTAAATTAAAGAGTAAGAGTAGTACTAGCAATAATTAATGTAACTTAAGAGAAAGATCAAGAAAATGTTGTGCATTCTGTATATAAGCTTGAAAGTAGCAAAAACGGCATTTTTTGGATGCATAACCTCAAATATCTCAAAATCTTGACGTGGTGGGCCAATTCTGGTGCCCGATTCGGATTCTACGCAAAAAAATTACTTTGGAAATTACCCTCCGCTCTCCAACAACTGACATGACCCCATTATTTGCAGGCCTGTGAGTAGTAAGGCACCACTATGGGCCGACTACACCCACCCTACCCTACATCCCGTTATCAGCTAGACCGCGTTCGTATCGGTAGGTTTAGTCCAAGCTTAGCACCACTATGTGCCGACTACCCCACCCTGCCCTACATTCCGTCATCAGCTATACCGCATTTGCATCGGTAAGATTAGTCCCCGCTTATCTCGACTAGACCAGATATAACTCAAGAGAGAAGCTCGAAATGAATTTTCATCAGGTGATTGTGCCCTTTGTTATATTTGAAAAAATGTTTTACGTAAATGTAATACTTCTGTCAAATAATATTTAGGCTGCAGTGTGAATTTTTTCATATACAAATTTGTACAGAGTCTATATATTTTTCAATTACTATTTGAATAATTTTTTTATTAACTCGAAATTAATTTTCTCATTAACACGATATTAATTTTTATCAGAAAGTTGTGTACTTTGTTATACTTACAAACCATTTACAAACATTAATCAACTATATCAAATAATGGCTAGAAAAAGGTCTGCATTTTTTTTAAATAAAAGTTTTTATAGAATTTAGATATTTTTCAGTTTAACTATATTTTTAAATTTATTATTTGAATAATTTTTAATTTTCCCTAAATTTTACTTATTTTCTAACGCTGGAGAAGGTGTTTCATTGAAAACTATATATTATGCATCTTAATACTGGTCAACCAGACTGCTCAAATCTTTTTCCCGAGTTTATACTCTCTGGTTATGGTTAGAGCTGATTTCACAGAAGAGTGGGCCTCGAATCATCTGTCGTCGGAAGATAGTAAAATCTGCAGAGATAAAGAGAACCCTGAAACCATCCATCGGAAACTGAGTATACTAGCTAATAGGAGGAAAGGACAACGAAAGAAAACATACTGATATAAGCTTAATGGTATTTATTGTATAAGAAAATGTCAAATTATATACACATATTCTTCTCAACTTTTTTTCAGGATGACTTAACCTGTTTAGTTCAATGTAATTCTTTTTAAAATATTATTTTTTACAGTAGATGTGACATGGGTCAAAAATACCCCACCGATCTCGTGATATATAATATCAATGTAATGATCGTTGAATTTTGACGAGAAATATTTGTAGATTACATTTTTGAACTCGTCACACTCTTGATAATGTTATCCTTGGTCAATTACCAAAAAGAATAATAATCGGATTTGTGGACAATACTGCATATAATGGCAGTGGGAACAAAAACCCCTTTAATTTTCAAAATTATGAAATCAATCATCTATCACTTTATGTTGATGGTACTCAAATACCGTCGAAAACTCTACAGCCATCCTTCAACACTAAAAAATTATATGTTGAGGCGTATAACACATTATTTACTGGAAGTGGTATTCATTTTCTAAATGAGGGAAATAATATTGATCGGGAACAATATCCAATCGGAAATTGTTTATTTGCCTTTGATCTTACACCGGACCTCTCTGCTAATTGTTATTCTCACTGGAATCTCGTAAAACATGGGAGACTCAGAATTGAGGTACGGTTTGAAGAGGCGCTGGTTAACACAATTAATTGCCTAGTATATGCAGAGTATGATAATGTTTTAGAAATAGACTCGTCGAGACAAATTAAAGCTGATTTTAGTGCATAGTTCAAGTGGGGGCTAATTTCCATACATATAGAGCAAACCTCTTATTTGAAAACTTCAGTCTCTACTTGAACGTCATAGTAGTAAATTCTATCCTGATATATAAAGTAATAAAAACATGGTGGATTACGTGATAGATATTCAAGGATTTCGCGATGATTCTGGTCATTTAATACCTAATATATGCCTAATATAATATAATGTGACCAATACTGTATTATGTGTCTTTATTACATGTGTCATAAATATTCTTTGTCTGAGTTTACTGATTTGTTTACGGATGATCTAGAAAAAAATGATAGTATAGCTCGTCAATTTTACAAAAAATTGTTAAAGAAATATAAGCTTAAGAAAAAACCTTCGTCCATGAATGAAAGACGCCTACATGTTGGAAAATGTCATAAAAATAATATCTCTCTTAAATCATGTACGCAAACAGCAACATCGAAATTAGCAACGCTTTCCTTGATGTAAATATATATGTACCTTGACGATGATAATAATCAATAAATTAAATCAAGTTTAAAATGTATAATGCAGTGTTTTCATTCAAATACCTTTTCCAGCGTTAGACTATAAGTAAAACTTATGGAAAAATAAAAAATATTATTCAGTTAGTAATTTAAAAAATATAATGAATTTTTGTAAAATATTTTCAAAAGTATAACAAAGTACACAATAACCTGAAAAAAAATTAATTTCGAGCTTCACTCTTGAGTTATATCTGGTCTAGTAGAGATAAGCGGGGACTAATCTTACCGATGCAAATGCGGTCTAGCTGATGACGGGATGTAGGGCAGGGTGGGGGTAGTCGGCCCATAGTGGTGCTAAGCTTGGAATAAACCTACCGATACGAACGCGGTTTAGCTGATAACAGGATGTAGGGTAGGGTGGGGGTAGTCGGCCCATAGTGGTGCCTTACTACTCCTGTGATATCGTAGAATTTACAAGATGATCAATTAAGACGTTAAATTCTTCATGAAGATGATGTTATAATGGAAAATTAACACCAGAATCGTGTCAAGAATTCTCAAAAAACAGAAATAATGACTTATTAGTGCAGTACTAGATAAGATTTTGCAACGAGGAGAAATGAACGTTAAAAAAATTTGCTTGAAGTGCATGTGGAAAACCGCATAAAAAATGGTCTTCGGGAAATCATTGAAATTTTGTTAAATCTTTTAAAAATCTTTGGAAATCTTTGCCAAATATTCGAAACATTTGGTAATATTTGTGAAATTATTTCAATCTTTGTGAAATCTTTTAGAAATCATTAAAAACTTTCAAATCTTTGTGAAATATTTGAAATATTTTTGAAATATTCGGTAATATTTGTGAAATTATTTAAATCTTTGAGAAATGATTGAATTATTTGTGAAGTCTTTTGAATTTATCCAGAATCTTTGTAAAATCATTAGGAAATCATTGAATTTGTTTTCAATCTTTGAATTCTATCTGAAATTTAAAGGAGGTTTTTTCGGGTTTCAATCGTGTGCAAAACTACGAATCTATCTGAAATCTTTGCGAAATATTTGAAATCTTTGAAAAATTATTGCGATCTTTGTCAAATCTTTGTCAAATCTTTGCGAAACCTGTGAAATCTTTGGGTAATTTGTGCAATCTTTGAAATCTTTGGCAATATGATTTTCATACCTATACTTGCTATACTGTAATTTTATACCGTTTTGAATCTAAATCAAATATTCTTATTAATTTTCATATAAAATACTAAAGCCAGAATGTTTTTTCTCGAAACTTTTTCTCGAAGAATAATTCAAAGCGACCATATTTTCAAACATATTCTTCAGAATTATTTGATTTTCCCTTATATCCCTTACTTCTGTTCTTAGGATTTCTCTTCTTTTAATACTAGGCGCACTAAACAAAAATAATTAAATAACGAAAGAAGTTTCATCTTTGAAAATAGCGAAGTAAATTTAAAAACAATAAAACCTAAAGAATGGTTTACATTTTTGGATCGATGTTTTGGCTAATATTTTTGTTGTATTTAGTTTTTAAATAATTATTTTCTTACCTGTGACATTAGAGGTGTCAGAGGAGGGAGGTCTTGTAGTTCTTATTTGAGAAGAAGTGCTACCTTGTGACAATTGTGAGTCAGGTTTTAATGCGGTTACATTTGTGTATTTTTCATTTGAGGTTCTAGACTGATGATTTTCCTTCGAGAACTCTGTAAAAATAAATTAAAAATTTGTCAATATAAGAAAAGGAGTGTCATGTAATACAAAATCATCTAAAGAATTAAGAAACTGAAGTAATTTTATTTTAGACTGTTCAGTTTAAAATAAAAGTACTTCTCAAATAGAAATACTATCTTTTCAATTTTTCCCGTGGTGTTGATTTTCATAAGAGTCTTATTTCGTAGCATGAAAAAATTTTCTGGAGATGTTGTAGTTAAAAGAGAATCTCTATACTTGACTTTCAATATTCAATTATCTATAGATTGCGAAATTTGAATCCTGACAGGTTTTTGTGGTTTTGGAGGATCTATTTTCGTAAGTTCATGAAGCCTCCGACAAATCTGAGCTAACGGGCGACAAGCTGTGCAATCAAAAATTGAGTTTGGCTCAAACTATCCTCAAATTTCCTTTTAAGAGACTTTAAGAATTTCAATTTTTACAAAATTTGCCACTTTGTAAAGTTTTACACTTGAAACTTGCAAGTAATAAGTAAACGAAGGAAGTAGTACTACGCCATCTGTCATCAATTTTGGGAACTTTGACACTAGCTGGGCCGAAGCTCGGGCCATTTCAAACTTCAAGTTAGACCCAAGCTAGGGGCCCCCAGCCAGGCCCAAGTCTGGAACCGGGAAGAAACTTGGCGATTTACGCACGGGCTGTGGCAATTTACGTTGGTATAGAGTGTTTATTAGAAAAAAATTCAGATGTACAATCAACCAATTACCAAAAACATGTCCCGATAAGTGTAGCTTTTTATAAACATTGCAATTTCGATGATTCTTTGTCTGAACTTAAAGTTTATAGAGGAGAAGACTGTATAATTTGGTTTATGAAAGAGTTAAAACGTGTGTCTGAGGAAGTATATTCAATTCTAAAAAATATTATCCTAATGGAGCGTTTAACATTGCAGCAAGAGCATGAATTTAAAACGGCCAAAAAATGTCACATTTGCGAAAGACCTTTTGCAAATGATGACATTAAAAATCGCGATCACGACCATTTTACAGGTAAATATCGCGGTCCAAGTCATGAATCTTGTAATATTAACTATAAAGACTCGCATGTGATTTATGTAGTTTTTCATAACTTATCAGGATATGATACCCATTTTTTAATAAAAGCCTTAGCTACAAGTCTTGAAGGTAGCATTAAATGATTACCTATAAACAAAGAGAAATATATATCTTTTACAAAGAAAGTAGAAGGCACAAATGTAATGTTTCGATTCATTGAATCTTTTAGATTTATGCCTAGTAGTCTTGAAAAATTGGCATCATATTGAAATACTGATGAGAAAAAAATTACAAGACAATATTGCGCAAATGATGATGAATTTAATTTATAATCAAGGAAAGGTTTTTTTCTTTATGATTATATTGATAGTTGGGTAAAGCTGCAGGAAAAACAATCGCCAATAAAAGAGTTTTTTATTTAAAATTAAACGATGCAAATATTTCAGACCAAGATTATCAACATGCTTGTAAAGCTTGGGAAACTTTTAATTCAAAAACTATGGGTGAATACTCTGATCTTTATTTAAAATCTAATGTTTTAGTTCTGACTGATATTTTTCAAAATTGTAGAAAAACATGTTTTTCAACGTACAATTTGGATCCATTACACTATTACACAGCACCGTGGCTTGCTTTTGATGCAATGTTAAAACATATAGGAATTGAACTCGATTTATTCACAGAAGTTGAAATGTTGTTATTTATTGAAAAAGGTATTCGAGGTGGGGTTTCCCAATGCTTAAATAGATATCAAATAGATTTATGGGATTAAATTTCAATCCGAATGAACCAGACTCTTACATAATGTACTTTGATATTAATCACCAATATGGTGCCGCTATGAGCGAATATTTACCATACCAAAATTTTAAATGATTCGAAAATTTTGATAATACACCAAATTTTTTCAATATTCCTGACGATTCACCTGAAGGTTACATATTAGACGTACATTTAGAATATCCAGAAGCGCTTTATGATTTACATAAAGACATACCTTTATGTCCACAGCATTTCGTACCTCCTATCTCAGAATGCACAATTACAAAATTAGTACCAATTTTGCTAGCAAAGAAAAATTATATAGTTCATCATAGAAATTTGAAAAAATATTTATCCTTGGGAATGAAGCTAACTAAAGCCCATAGAGTATTACAATTTAAGCAGAAGCCATGGTTGAAAAATTACATTGACCTGAATAGAGACTGTACGAAAAAATCAGTAAATGAGTTTGAGAAAAACTTTTATGAATTAATGAATAATTCAGTTTTTGGTAAAACTATGGAGAATATTATAAAGCATAAAGATGCAAGGCTTGTAACCAATTGGGAGGGGCGGTATGGTGCGAAAAATTTAATCGCAAGGCCAAATTTTCATATCCTCACCATATTCGGTGCAGACATGGTAATCGTAGAAATGAATAAAACAAAAATTAATTTCAATAAACCAATTTATACAGGATTCACAGTTCTTGACGTATAAAAAATAATAATTTATGATTTGCTTTATAATTATATTCAGAGCACGTTTGGTAACAATGGAAAATTATTGTATACAGACACAGACAGCCTAATATATCAATTCACAGTTCCCAACGTCTACGATTATATTAAAAAATATTCCTACAAATTCGATACATCATACTATTCACCAAATAATGTTTACCGAATACGTCTTCTGAACAAGAAAGTATTGGTTTTGATGAAAGATGAAATTAATGGAAAAATAATAACTGAATTTATTGGTTTGCGATCAAAATTATAGGCATATAAGGTTTTGGGAGAAAGAAAGCAAGATAAAGGGGTAAAAGATTCTACTTTGAGAACAATAACATTCGATGATCATAATGAAGCATGAGGTGCACTCGATTAAATAAGATAAGATTACTCTCAGCTTGCATAATGATAAGCCTGTGCTGTTTCCTGGTTCAACAGACACTCATCCATGGGGGTATAAAAATAGAGTGCATGAGCTCATGGATGTAGGCAATGATAATAATAATGTACTGTTATTGTGAAATAGAGTTTTATACAAATGAATGAATGAAGTTTGTAAACTTGAGTGAATACTGTTATAAAGTATGAATGAATAATATGAACTATTGACTGAACTATGAACTTTTGTATTTATTACTGTAAACATAAGTTTTTGATCAATTATGAAGAGAAAAAGCTCTTGGTTTCAATCGAAGAAAAGTTAAATATATTCGTTGTTTTATTTAATAAGCTGAAAAAAACACTAAGATATATAAAATTATAGGTTGTAAATAAAAAACAGCTTTCTATATTCAAATGTATGTAATTTTATTTATTTATCAGAAAAATACATTTTTAAACATAAATACTAACTTAAAACTAAAAAAGTTGAAAAAAATTCGTATTTCTTATACCTCATTCTTAATTCAAGTATTTATTATACTCTCTCCCTGTTACGGGTTTGAGAGTCTTCAAAAACTTTACAAATCTCTACAAATTTCTTAAATTTAAGCGTACCTCAAATTATTATACTACCCCTATCCTTCTTCATTAAAACTAAGAGAAAACAAAAGTCCTACCCTAAAATCACTTTCTCCTTCTTTCCATGCTTACATTAAGTGGAAGCAGGTGCCTATACCCTAACGTCCATCTCTCCTCCATACTGCCACTGTATATTATAGTTTGTGCTTAAACTCAAAATAAGTAAACTCTTCCTCACTTTGAATCTTTTGACATAAGCAGAACACAACCCATAACTCCTCGAAATTTAAGAATTTTAAATTAGATTAAAATCAAATTCAAAATACCATTTGACGTCCAATAATCAAGTTAATGTATAGAATTCCTGAAAATAAAACAAGAATTCAACGATCAAATTTGGACAAATACCACAAAATGCTCCTATTGCAATTCCTAAAAACAAAAAAAATTTTCCTTTGCACAAAAATAAAAAAGAGAAAAGAAAAATGAGAAGGCAACCAACCAAATCCCCTTCTTCTCTTTTTTATTTCTTTGGCCTTTTTTTTATTATTATCAAATCACAATATGAAAGCATGCACAATATTTACCAACGTTTCGGTGCTCACACAGCACCCTTATCAAGGCAAGAAAAATTAGAGCCAATAATCACGTTAATGTATAGAATTCCTGAAAATAAAACAAGAATTCAACGATCAAATTTGAACAAACGCCACAAAATGCATAAAAATGCATTAAGTAAATGCATTATATGCTTTGTCAAAAATAATGGAAGTTTTGATGTTTGAAATTTCCTCTTCCATGAAAAAACAATTAAACGTCGATACACAAAAATACAAGATAGCGCTGTATA
Source organism: Andricus curvator (assembly GCA_932195095.1). NCBI lineage: Eukaryota > Metazoa > Arthropoda > Insecta > Hymenoptera > Cynipidae > Andricus > Andricus curvator. The sequence goes on from CAKNYM010018680.1 coordinate 14,897, forward strand.
TCCCCTATTTCATAACTTCCTGTAGGTATTTCAATTATTTTTTTAACCACGTAACATTTATTTTGACCAATGTCTACATTGGGAATTGAGTTGAAGGTTAGAAATTCAACAAGACCAAGAGCGTAATTTTTATATGGAGATAACTCAATTGCAGGAAAATACTGACTTTCTAGGATGGAAGAAGATCCCGATAATGTTAGTGTCAATGAATCATCCTTGATGACAGCTAGCGTTTGACTGACTTGAAATCATTAGTCTCTGCATCTGTATAGATTATATATGCTTTTAGAGTTTAATTGATTACATAAAAATTGTAGGCATGAATGCCCACACACAAATGCATCATAATTTTGATACCTTTCATTATTATATTTTACGCTACCAGCACCTAGATACCTAAGGACATCCAAAAGTGGCCGGGTATTACCAAAGCTATCAAAATAAATTATTTTATTGTTAATCTTTTTATACGCAACCCAATGAGTCCCTGCATAGTTTTTGTCGTCAAGTTTAACAATATTACTTTCATATTTACGCGGGCCACCCTCAGCTCTGATAATCCATTTCGCATAAAAACATCTCGAAAATTTGTAATTTTTAAAGATTTTGTGAATTAGATAAATCTGCATCAGTTAAAGCAGCACTTTGAGTTTTTTTCACTTGTACTGAAGTCCTGCTCCTTGAGTATATGGTTTTAGACGAAATCCCAATCCTTCTTTATATGGTTTCAAGCAAAGACCTTTGCCCACATCAATGGCTTCCATTGCTTCATTATGACGTTTACTTTCTTCAAACTGTCGTTTTGCAGCATTTGAATCATATATAGCTTTAGCTGCCAACGGCGATACCACGCTGAATACACCAGTTCTCGTAAGATCACTGAAGTTAAGCATTGTTGGGCGCGGTTAGTACTTGGATGGGTGACCGTTCAGGAATATTGCGTGCTGTTGGCCCGTCGTGGGTGTGGTGGGCCCACATTGGTAGTAAATATCCACCTAGAAACACTACCCGAATCGGGTATTGAGGCAATGAACTTTCGAGTTCGAACTGCTAATTAATGTATGTATGTATGTATAGCTTTAGCTATTCCCGTAGATCCACTAGCTAGTGCTCCAGTAGCACTTACACTAGCAAAGATGGGTATAGAAAGGGTAGAAAACCACCCAATTTCTTTGGAACTGGTAAAATGCGAGGTTTCTTTAAACTTCTTTTCCCACCAACTTTTTCACGGCTGCACGCGCGCCTCTGAGAGCAGATTTAATAACAGTTTGTCCATCATCACTTAGTATCATTGATTTTTTAGCTGCTGCAACGATTTTTTTGAGTGTGGTAGCAGACCTTTTATTTTTAAGACCCATACCAACTTTTGATTTAATTTTCATTGCGTTAGTTATTCCCCAAGCAGCTGCCTTTTCACCTATATCTGACTCTCTAGAAAATACACGTTTCCAAGCTTTTTCAGCTAATACTCTATCAGCTACGTTTCTGGCCTCAACTTTTTCTCTATTTTGCGAATAAGCGATATCGTGCTCCTTACAAGCAGCGTCAAGAGGATTGATTCCAGGATCACCTTACGCAAGTCCTTTTTTTCAATTTCGTGCCTGGTCCACAATACTGGTATCCAGGAAGATGTAACTCTACTGAAAGTCTATTGATGATGTTATTCAGCAGTCCTCTGCCAGGTCTTGCCTCTTTCGAGGTTAGCTTACGACTGACTCTAGGTTCGTTTCCGTGAAGAATCATATCTATTTGAGAGATACTTTCAGACTAAAGAGTGAACCTATATGAACCTGACAGTTATAAGTAGTATAGGACAACTATGGGGCGCCGTTATGGGCGTGGCCTAATCCCCCTCTCTGCCCCGCACCCCGCGTCTGGCGCCGACGCGTCACAGCAGATAAGAGGGACTAGCCGAGATCTATGTAGTTGGAGAGGGGGAGAGGGAACCCCGTAGTGGAAAATTCTGGGTCTGGTGACGTCACACACGGAGTTCCCAAACTTGAAAATGGAAAAGGCGGAGGAGTGGAGATAGGAGATTCCCGACTGGTGACTTCAGGGCGTTGTGACGTAATAATGTTGGGGTTTCCCCAGAGAAAAAGATACTCAAACGCTTTTTAATATTTTCAACTAGACAAGTAATGTTTCAAATTGAATAATTTTAATAAACAAAATTTAATGTTCATTTATTAGTGAAATAAGTTTATAAAAATAATTATCTAAAATAGAGGAAGGGTAAATAATAAGAGTAACAGTTTTTTTTTGTTAAAACCTGTGAAAATAGATTTATTCAATTTTTGTAAAAAAAACCTTACATCGAAATAGACCTACTAAAACTGTTTTATATTTCAGAAAAATATAAACCTATCTTAAGAGTTAAATATACATACATAAAAACTAAAGATTATTTTAGAACACATTACATTTTCGTAGTCTGGGATACCGATAATTTTCAACTTAAAATTTCCAACTCCTTCCACACAAACACACATACACACTTATACACACAAACACGTGCATGGTTAATCATATATTATAAACTAAGAATATGCATATATAAAAACTAAAGACTATTTTACAAACTCGTTACATTTTCGTAGTCCGGGATACCGATAATTTTCAACTTAAAATTTCAAACTCCTTCTTAAACACAAACACACATACACGTTAACACACATACACACTCATTCATCCAAACACGTGCATGGTTAATCATATATTATAAACTAAGACGATTATAAAACAGAGAGAGAGACGAAAAGAGAAAGAATGCGAACACACGAATGACTCGCAAAACTATAGATATAAAATACGTACACCTTACTTATAAAAGATATAATGTAGCGAGTTGTGACGAACAAGATTGAACGCAAGATGCAAGATGCGTATTAGTTACCCCACGATCATAATACCCACCTTGAAGCACGTCTTTTGGTTGTCGCAAAACGCTAGACTTAATTTTACATTTATTTGATAGTCTTTTGTGAAAATTCACGACAATGCGATCATTTTCTAATAAATTAGCCGTAAAAAGTTTGGTAAACTCGCGCAAAGAATAACCATTAAACATATGATGAAAAAACATAACACAAAACTGACCACACACATCCGAAGACGCACTTTGTAATTGCGTTGTATTCCACCTGAACAAGGTGCAATTTCCTCGCAGACGATAAAGATGTTGAGGGATAAGAGGCGGCAATCCATAGCTGTCAAAGTACGTTCCTCGGCCATTTTTACTCACATGCATGGCAATCCAGTGCGATCCAGGTTTCTTTGCCCCGTCAAGGTTTGCAACTATATAGGCCGGTCTCATCCAGATTTTCGGAATTCGATCCGCTGGAAACACCCCAGCTGTACACGCTGGTATAGTCCGAATTGCTTGAAGAACCTCCAAACTGTTCATCCTTTTTTCCCGGATTGGCAAGCGATGGTAAATTAGGTAACAGCTGATTTACTTCACGTGATGTAGATTGCTCATTGATTTTTTCCACTGATCTTTCAATGTTGACTACACCCGTCTGCAATATCACCGACTCTGGTAGAGGTTTACTGATTGTTAAAGTTTTGATTTTATTGATTGAAGATAGGCTCTGATTACGGTTGGGTATATTGCGAAGCATCACTTCTTCTTTCCTCTGATCCTGCAACCAATTTTTTAGTTTAAAAGCATTGTTCAGAGCACATGTGAAGATTTCTCCCTTCTTTACACCATGATGGAAACAGTACTCGTTGGTAATATTTAATTTTTTGAAAGCAGGACATGTTAATTCCTCTAAATTGACAATTTGCCTACTCATAATATTTTGCAAAAGTTTAGCTTTCTCCCGCCCACGTGTGTATATCTGACCTGCTGTTTTGGCGACTTCTCTGAGGTTTGAGTGCAAATGCTTCACTGGGACGTCTCCCTCGAACCACTCGATTCCATGATAATAACACGTGAGCCAATTTTTTTGTTGTCGTGTTCGATTAGGCAGGTCTGAGAAGGGATGTGGTGGTGCTGATATCCAGTGGGCAGTATAATTTTTATCCACAGCAACTAGAGCCACTTCTTTGGCAATAAACTGATCTTCGAGACTTCGGAATCCTTGAATATCTATCACGTAGTCCATATCCCCTTCTTGGTAAGAAAGTTTATGTGATGGTAGAGTTGACGACAAAGATTCTGGTATTGAGATAAAACGAGAGACCAGTACAAGGCAACTAATCAACGCGACAGTTTCCGGTGTAATGACCGCTGATTACAGCTCGCATGTTTACTTAGGACTGATGCTGCTCGTCTAAACAGGTGTTACATAGAGCAAAATGATTTATAATCACAGATTCTGAGAAGTGGACGTTATATCTTATCCTCCAAAGTCAACAATAACTTGTCTGGACGCGTCTATTTCTAAAACGTTATCATATTCAGCGTAAACAATGCAGTTTATCGTCTTGACAAGTGCTTCCTCGAATCTTACCTCGACACGAAGACTACCATGTTTTACAAGATTCCAGTGAGAATAACAGTTTGCAGATAGGTCAGGTGTGAGGTCAAAAGCAAAAAGACAGTAACCATTACCGTAATCATAACGATCAATGTCATTACCCTCATTTAGAAAATGAATACCAGTTCCAGAAAATAGAGTGTGATAACCGTCAACATATAGAAGGTCTGTCGTAAAATCTGGTTGTAATGGTTTTGAGGGAATTTGCGTGCCATCAACGTAAAGAGATAAAAAGTTAATTTTATAATTTTTAAAATTAAATGGGTTTAGGTCCTTATTACCGTTAAATGCTCTATTCTCCACAAAACCGATGATTACTCTTTTAGGTAACTGTCCGAGAATCACGTTGTCCAGAGTATCGCCGTGAATTCCAGCGTGTAGAGTTAGCGTCTTGACTTCGACCCTTGTAATTGGATATTTTGCCGTTCCTTGAGAAAGAGCTTTTGCGTGTCCAAGTAGAACTCCTGGGCTTATTTTGCACCTTCGAACTAAAAGACTCGCTTCCATGATATGTAGACTGCACTCGTTGCTGGGATCCATGAGGGAAAAAGAGTCCTTTGTTCGAACAAACCGAAGACGCATTTCGACACCGTTGAGAAGAAATTTGTTCTGGTTGAAAATATCGCAATGCAAATGTCCGATAAGGTCCACTGTCTTGCCTGCACCAAAGAATCCTCGACGGATGTCGAAACCTGTACGCTCTGCTGATAAATCTTCCATTTTTCCCGCAGTGTCGGTATACCACAGGACGCTTGTCAGATGACTCTCTTTTGCGGCTGGTCCATAATTGAGTAATGTTTCGATGTATGCTCGGTACGCATAAGCATTGTTTGGTGGGGATACGAGTTTTTGATTGAAGTACACGTCCACCTGATTGAACATTGAGTGAAGTAGATTGTTCACTGGTGCCACTTTGTCCAAATTCGCAGCATTTGCTGCAGTTTTTTCTGGGGCTTGCAATTTGACTTTTACACTGAGCATCGTGTGTGGGAGATCGATGTATTCTTCGCCGTGACCAGGGATAACGAATTCTATCGGAGAATCGTCCGTCAGGGAGGAAACGGGTTTGTAATGGACCCATTGCGCGCTCTCTATAGAAGTTTGAGTTGGTGGTAGTGAAAAAAGATCCAATTCAGTTTTTAAACATTCGCTGGAATGGGAGTGTAAAAAGGACATTACTCAATTTCACTTATTTCCAAAAATATCAATAATTTGATTCTTTTCACCAAATAAACTGCCACGTTTCTGTTTTCTTGTAACCTTACTCGTTGTCTTCTTCTTTGTTTTCTTTTTCTTCTTTTTATTTTTACTACTCTTTTTATTATTTTTCGCTTTAGTTCGACGGATTCTCTTGACACTTCTTTTTATATTCCTCTTACGTTTTTCTCCTACGATACGCGATCCACCACGCACGCTATTCAACTGAGTGTTTAAATTTCTTGCCGCGATTTTATAACCAGATCCGCTCATGAGATTTTCAATTTTGTCAATTGCTTGTCTCTTAAGATTCTCTCCAGACTCCTTAAAGCGGTTATTGAAAGCATATTTAAGAGGAGTTTTGTTATCAACATCGTTTAAAACGTTAACTCCTGCGCGTAAAGCCTCCTTACCGACTGTACGTGCACCGCGCGCAAGTATTGGTAAAACTCGACGGAAAAGGCCCCCAAGAAAACTGCCAATTCCATGTCCTCTCTGATATCTCGAACCGACATAAACTTTTGATATACCACCCCCTCCCACTTGTGTCGTATAATATTCCACGTAAGGACTCATTCTCTGTTCATTTCTTTCTAATCAATTCGTTTGAAATGAAGTGTGACAATGAGAGTACCAAACTCGAATGGTATTGGTAGACCGAGATGATCTCTTATATCTATTTCGACTGTGCGAAACTCAGTATGTAAAAGAGGAATATAATTAGGTGAAGCAAACTGTGTAATCTGTGTAGATGCAAATACGTAATTTTGAGTTGCAACAGGAATTATTCGCAAAAGTGGCGTTTGAGCATCACCTGTGATGCGTGGTTCACATATATCACAGTAAATAAACATTTTTTCAGGAAGACCTCGAGCTAGGCTAGGTGGATGATTAGCAATGTGTGTATCAAGAGATACCAATTCCTGCGGTGCGAATCCTAGAATGCGTGATACTTTTTCACTAATTACAAAAAAGTGACGACGACTTATGTTACATGTATCTGAACAAATTTTTTCAATTCTTACATAACAATCTTCTTCTTCTCTAAAAATTAGTTTCACATGACTACGTCCAATTGTTGTATCGTTTATGGCTTTAACGAGATCACTTATCTTTCTGTAAACACCGGGTCGAAAGAAAGAGACTAGCGGTTCCTTCCATACACCATCCAACACGTTACTTTCATAATTTTTTCTAATTTCGTTATCTTCAAGTTCATCACGTTCAGTGTCACTTTTCATTACATAAGGCAGTGAAAACTTTTCAAGCAAGTCTTTTCCAAACATTTCAGGTTCTTGATTCTCACTCTGTGCGTTATTATCGTCATCATGATCATCATAAGTTCCTTCTTCTTCTACATCCTTCCTTGTTTTATTCACATTTGACAAAAGAGCTACACGATTTTCCATTGAGTTTGATGAATCGTGTCTTACATGTAGAAATGTCCGTGGAAATTGAATTTCTACAAGTCCTACCACCCAACGACCGTGCAGACGAATCTCGTGAGGGAGTTGAGTTGTAAAACGGGTAGTAGTATTATTTGGAAAATACTTCATACTACTATTACTTGGTAAAATTATATGAAATTGATCCTCGTTCATTTTAAGACTTTGAGATCTGATGCTGGAATCCAAGAGTTAAATTTATCCGGATAACCTGCCCACTTGACAAA
>CAKNYM010018695.1:9332-39814 GCA_932195095.1 Andricus curvator
ATATATACACCAGAGACTCGCTATTTGAACGCGCGATCGAACGCGTTATATGAATTCCTAGAATTGCTGGTCCCCACAGTTTCTCATGGGGCAGGGCGAGAGACGGTTGCGACTCCGCCTCTGAAGGGACGCATGCACTATACTACTCAGTCAAGTAGATTGCGCAATATTATGGAAACAGTTCAGGCGGCCCTAACTGTTTACGTTTCGCTGTACGCGTTATATGAACAAGGCCATTTTCAGGCAACCCCCGAGATTGTTCATCTATCGAGTCTCTGGTGTACATATATAATAATAATGCTATATGTGAAATAAATCTAATTTCTTAGAATTCATATATGTGTATTTTTTTACTGCACCCACCTGGAATTATATTACTTATTTTTAAATAATTAGGAGGCTCGACACATGATTTACGATTCTAACAGTTTACTCAGGGTTTATAATCTTTCAATACCTTGTCCTCCTCCTCCTCCTCCTCCTCATCATTATTGAACTTGATTAACTTGAATTCTTTTATCTCATACAAACAGCAGACTTTCAGATCTTCAGTACGTTAGTCGGCATTATTAAATTAGATTGCTTTGAAACTAAAATGTAATATATGTACAAAGAATTCATTTGGAAAGTTCTTATAGCTGATGATGACATTTCCGGGTGTTTATTTATATACTTGCGAAACTTCAAACTTATATTGAATTTTAGAAATCAAATTAATATCTATTGATTAATTTTTATTTTTGAGTTAATCTAGTATGACTTTCTAAATTTTGAATGTTGCGTACATCTCAAATCCCAAACTTTTCTTTATTTAAAAATGTTTCTCTGCAACTCGCATATGTTATATGATATCGACAGTATTTCGTGTATTTCTCTATATTAGAGAACGATTAAAACTCAGTTTTTCTCAAACTTAAATAATTTTAACTAGAAAGCATCTAAAAAGCACAATTCCTAAGCAGGCATAAAATTCCTGATATTATTTAAATAACGGAGGAGCTGCAGAAAAAAATCTGTCAAGTTAGTGAGTAACTTTTAGTTAATAATGCTGGGAAGGCATTCAGTGCAAATATAGCTCTATAAAGCTTTATAATTATAATCTTACTGAAATTACTTGACTACAAAACGGATTTAAAAAGACTTGCAATATCTGAAATAATGCAGTATGATGAGAGAGAGAAAGGCAGACAGACAGAGAGACAGAGGGAGAGAGAGAGACGATAACATTTCACACATACTGGGTAGTACACGGAGAAAAAAATATGTCTATAATAGTAAGAACACTAGTCATGCTTTTGTCGCAGGTTTCATTCTTGCTATCCTGGTACAAAATTCATTTATTTTAAGCAGGAATCCTTTTATCCTAAAAAAGTACACAGCTTCATGCTTTTAAAGCCGTTATCCCTTGCTAAAATAGCTCGAAATTCGCCTTGCTACGGTTGTAAGAAAACACATCCTATTAGAGTATGAGTACTTTTACAAAAGAGATATTAGGCCACGCGCAAGCGCTGGTAGGCGTGGCCTAATATCTCTTTTGTAAGAGTACTCATACTCTAATAGGATGTGTTTTCTTACAACCGTAGCAAGGCAAAGTTGGAGCTATTTCCGCAAGGCACAACTGCTCTAAGGGCATGTGACTCCAGCAATAACGGCATGCGCTTGATTCTTTTATAGTATAGGACATTTTATGCTAAAAATGTCTAACCTGATGCCAATATTGGTAGAAATTCATACCAATTTCGCACATGAATTTCCGTGCTGTAATATTAAGAGCTCAGCCTACTATAACAGTGCGATTTTTTTCTCCGTGTAGAATGTGCTTTCACTTTGAACGAAAATTTGTGTTATTTAGCCCGGACATGAAGCCTTTTTTAACAATCACCTCTTGAAAAATCAAAGTTTTCACGCCATTCAGACTGAGAATTTTTAGGCACTGAATCTCTAATGCTTTCTACAAATCTATGCATATGCTTAGATGATCAAAATAAAACCATTGCAGTACTGTTAAAAAATTCTCGAAAATTCAAGCACTTTCAAATTACAAACTTAACTTAAATTCCACGTACTGGTAAGTTAAAGTGATTTTCATGCATTTTGAAATAAAAATTTATTCATGAAAATCCACTTTATTCTATTTTTATATGTTAAAATAGTGTTTTTAGTTTACTTTCATACACAAATTGTGTAGTGTTTACCATATTAAATTCCACAGATATTTTAAATTATAAATTCTACAGAATAATATAGATAGAATTCAAAATCTCGACCTAACCTATAAGTTACTTCATATGTATTTAATTTTAGACCTTTAAAAGGATTTCAGGATAAATATTTCACCTGCAAAGTTAGAAAACTTGATCATAGAGAAATTCTACGAGAATTATACCATTCTTACAACTGAAATTAATTATTAGTGTGGAAGCTAACACGAGTATACTTTAAAATTATCGTCTTTGAATTTCAATGCACACTGTACATGAAATTTAATGTACGTGGGTCTCCAGAAACGACCCCATTTTGACACTCAGAAAAAAATGTTTTTTTATTCAACAAAATCGTTTTGTTGGCCGCATTTGGTTGATTTCAGAAAATATTTTGGTGTAAAAGAACAAAATTTTCGTTTAGTTGACCAAATTCGTTTGGTTCAATTAATCAACCCTGGCGGACCGAACGAACGGAACGGATACGCTACAGCGTATTCTTATAGTATCCACATCGTATCCTCTCCGTATCATGCAAGAAAAACTCATTAAAAAAGAAAGATTAACATTTCACTTGTTGAAATTCGGATTCTACGTGAAATTTTGAGTTAAAAGGTCACAGAGTAATTGCAATAGTTTTTCTTGCAACATTAAAAACTTTAAAAAAATATAATACTTATCGATGACGTGCGCTGAAGGCGACTTCAAACGCATCGTCGTTCAGTAGCAGTTAATAGGCGTTATCCGTCGCTAATGCGTTTGAAGTAGCCTTCAGCCCACTTTATCGATAAGTATTATATTTTTTTTAAATTTTTTAATGTTGCAAGAAAAACTATTGCGATTACTCCATGACCTTTTAACGCAAAATTTCACGTAGAATCCGAATTTCAACAAGTGAAATGTTCATCTTCCTTTTTTAATGAGTTTTTCTTGCATGATACGGAGAGGATACGATGTGGATACTGTGAGGATACGCTGTAGCGTATCCGCTCCGTTCGTTCGGTCCGCCAGGGAAAGTTTTTGGTTGAATCGTTTTGTTGATTTCAGAAAATATTTGATTGATTTTACAAAATGATTTAGTTGGATCTACCAAATAATCCAAGAGAGAATATTACTAGAATTAAGAAAAATATTTGGTTGATTCAACCAAAATATTTTGTTGAAAGCATCTTAAAAGTGACGGACGCTTGCGAACTTGGTGCTATCGCGCACTCCAATTCAGCATGACAGCCACCTTCGAGAGTTCGTAGCGTCACGAAAAAACATAAGAATGTTTGCATCTCGGTGAACCTTATCAATAAATGCGGAAACAGGATCGATTGGGATTAAGTGATTATGTGAAAAATACGTAAGATTACTAATTGAATCTTTGTGTGTCTACAATTGCGTGATTAGATTTTTGATTGAAAAAAAAACAGAACGATTTTTGTAATTAAATGAACAAAGGATTCAGCACAATTTACATTGCAAATGGCTTGCCGTGGAATTTTCTAGTCATGTGATATTTAGTATTTTAATAAACTACTAAATAATTCACACATGATGATACAATTCCATGGTAAGCCGTTTACAATGTACTCTCTGAATCTGAAATAGTGAAAATTTCACTATTTGAATTAGTGACAGTTATTTCACTATTAAAATAGTGAAATCACTTTCTTCCACTATTTCAATTAGAGAAATTCACTATTGTCATAGTGCAATTTTCACTAACACTCAATTAGTGAAAAAATGATGAGTGGAATCCACTTTTCGGATTAGTAAAATTTTGTAATTGAATCAGTGATACCGTAAAACCACTAGTTGAAATAGTGAATTTCACTATTTCATAGTGACCCACATTTTTTAAATTTAAATAGTGAAAATTCACTATGAAATAGTGAAATTCACTATTTCAAATTTAGAGAGTACATTGAGCTGGGTCGTTTATGGTAAGATGAACTACAAGTTTTGATTAAATAAAACAAACTCTTTCCTTAGACCAGCAAAAGCACTTACACCAGAGTCTCACTATTTGAACGCGCGATCGGACGCGTTATATGAATTCCTAGAATTGATGGTCCCTACAGTTTCTCAGGAGGCAGGGCGAGAGACGGTTGCAACTCCACCTCTGAAGGGACGCATGCACTATACTACTCAGTCAAGTAGATTGCGCAATATTATGGAAACGGTTCAGGCGACCCTGACTGTTTACGTTTCGCTGTACGCCTTATATGAACTAGGCTATTTTCAGGCAACCCCCGAGATTGTTCATCTATCGAGACTCTGGTGTATTTGAATTAACTAAAATATTCTCTTGGATCGTGCAAAATATTTGCTTGGATTAACTAAAAGTTTTACTTGGACCAACCAAAATATTTGCTTGTATCAACCAAAACATATGGTATAATCAACCAAATTTTACTAACCCACACATTTTCTTGGGTCAACCAGATATTTTATCGTTCATATAATAACCATATTCTAAAGTTGATTAAAGCAAAATTTTTTCATTCAACCAAATCTTTTTCTGGGTGGATATATGAGCTACACTTAGAAAAAAGTTTGGTATATTCAACAAAAATTTTGTTGGATCAAATAAATAAATACATTGTTTATGGTTGTGGAGGCGCGTTCTTGGGTGTGCGAAATAAATAGCTTTATTTTAACTATAACAATTAAATATATTTTACTGCAAATACGAATGACAAAGTGACCGGGAAGAGGCGAGCGTACTGACTGACCTGACTACTGTCTAACCTAGCCTATATAAGGACTACGTTATCGAAGGTTCTGGAAAGACCCTTTACAAGCATAGACGCGCCTAGAATGCTATAGAAAGTGCTGGAACCATCCAGTGCCTACCTGATTTCCGGTAGCGTCTTTGAAATATAACCAGAACTGGGAAAACGAATTAAGATTGAAGTAGTTTGATAATAAATGGAATTAAATTAATTCAAGACTAATTAATATAAAATATAAATTGCTGCTAACGGGTGTTCACCACAATGGTCAATCGAATTTTTGGTTGATTTAACCAACTTGTTTGGGTAATAAAGTTTGGTTGATTATAATAAATATATTGTTCGATTGTAATAAATATTTTGGTTAATTGAACCAAATATTTTGGTTAATTCAAAGAAATATTTTGGTTGTTTCGTTTAATCAAAATGTATCTAGATCTTCACTTTAAAAAAATTGTATTCTAAGACAAAATATTTTGATAACAAACTTTTGATAAGCATCACTTGCAGCATTAGAAAACCGAACTTTCAGCCAATTTGACAGAAAGGCTTTTTCCATACATTTGTGTGGGGTTCTTTGATCATTTATGAATTTTGAGGTTGCATTGCCTGCACCGGTGTGAACACTGCGAACTAAAGGTTGCACTACGGTTCAAAATGCGTTGCATGCTGTTTCAGACCCGAGTTGAGAAACTTTTCGACACGCAAACTGGTCACCGGCGTGGGCTGACATCATCTGTTTCGATATGTTTAGTGTAGTTAATAAAAGTATTTGGTAGAATCAAACAAATTATTTCGTTACTTCAACCAAATATTACAAACAAAAGAAAAATTAAATTTCTAAAAGAAAATATAACTTGTACTAGCTATAAAATTTGATACTAAATACATAACAAATGAGAATCTCTTCCGGTCGAATTGAAATAAAATACAAAATACACAGAAAGTTTTGATTTGAAAATTACAATAGAAATTTTGAATGTCGAGCAATATTAGCTGTAGCTTATAAAACAAAACAAATTACGACAGTCCAGCTTGAAAACGATCGGGAAATCGAACGTGCCGTCCTGAACGACTTTTTCTTGTTGATGGAAGTGTCTCTGGGCTTTGATTATAAACCTGATTGTTCACAGGTTCCGGTGGTTGAATTTCCTCTTGCGGTTGCGTTTCTGATTGACCCTTCTGTGAATCTTCTTATACAATTATATAAGCTGGCTTCAGCCTATCAATGGAGACCGTGACACTGTCGCCTTTAATTACGACGTCAAATGTCTTTTCTTTCCGTTTTCTGACAGGGTATGGTCCATCGTATGGCAAATCGAAGAAACCTCCGGGCTTGTCGCGTCGTAGAAAGACTTGGTCAGTGGTAGCAAGATCTTTGTAGACAAATGGTTTGTGTTTGCTGTGACGTGTACCACTGACTGGGCTCAGGTTTTGGAAGAATTTCCTGATTGTTTTCACGAATTCTGAAGTTTCTTGTGGTTGGTGAGCATTCACTCTTGGTGCCAAAAATTCTCCTGGAAGTCGCAGACTCTCTCCATACACGAGGTCAGCTACTGTCGCTCCCAGATCCTCTCGCCAAGCTGCTCTGAAACCAAGAAGAATAATGGGTAAGGTCTGAGTCCAACTTTCGTTAGCATGGCATCTGATGGATGCCTTCAAGGGCCTATGAAGAGTTTCGACGAAACCGTTGGCTGCTGGATGGTAAGCCGTTGTCCGCAGATGTTTCGTTCCAAGGAGATTGTTTAGTTCCCTGAATAAGTTGGATTCGAACTGTCGTCCTTGGTCACTGGTAATTCGAAGAGGAGTCCCAAATCTTGCTATCCTTCCTGTGAGAATGGCTCTGGCAACTGTGGATGCTGTGATGTCCTCCAGTGGAATGGCTTCTGGCCAGCGAGAAAAGCGGTCGACGATGGTGAGACAATGCTGATAGCCATTGGAATGTGGCAAAGGTCTCACGAGGCCGATGTGATTTTGGCTTTCTGGCAAGGAATGCAAGCTCTGGTCCACTTCCTGCAGTCGGCTTTGATGGATGGCCACACGTAACGCTGCAATACCAGCTTCACCGTTGCCTTGATTCCGGGATGTGACATCTGGTGCAGGGAATTGAATGCTGCTCTGCGAAAAGAAAGGGTGACGAAAGGCCTCGCTGTGCCTGTTGAGACGTCACAGTAGAGCGTTGCATCTGAGTGTGGCACGTGGACTTTCTTGATTTGCAGGCCAGTTTCATGGTTGAGGTAATGTTGCAATTCTTCATCTTGAGCCTGTGAATCTGCGAGAGCTGCGAAGTCGATGGTGTTGGCCAGTTCGTCGATCCGAGAGAGATAATCTGCCACGAAATTCTCAGCACCTGAAATGTGACGAATGTCTGTAGAGAATTGACCAATGAAGTCGAGATGTCTAAATTGTCGAGGATCACATTTGCTTGATTTTTGTTGAAACGCGAACGTGCGAGGCTTGTGATCCGTGTAGATGATGAAGTTTCGGCCTTCAACCATGTGGCGAAAATACTTCACTGGTTGGTATATGGCCAGCAATTCTCTACTGTAGGCACCATATTTCTTTTGCGCTGGAGTCAGCTTCTTGGAAAAGAATCCGAGTGGTTCCCATCTATCATCCACACGTTGCTGCAGGCTCGCCCCAATAGCGATATCAGATGCATCACAAAAAATGGCCATGGGTGCATCTGGCGCAGGGTGTACCAAGATAACTGCGTCTGCAAAACTTCGCTTGCAATCCTCGAATGCCTTCTCAGCTTGTGGATTCCAGATGACAGGTGCTTTCCCTCGAATTTTTCCTTTCAGCAGGTCGTTGAGAGGAGCTTGCTGTGAAGCTGCCATCGGCATACCAAGTCTGTAAAAGTTCAGAATACCTAAAAACTGTCGCAATTGTTTTGCAGTTTGGGGTTGGGGAAAATCCAGGATAGATTGAATTTTTTCAGGAAGAGGTTTGATGCCTTTCTCTGAAGCTTCGTAACCGAGGAACTTCACTGATGTTTGACCCCAGGAACATTTGGCAGGATTGATAACTATGCCGTAGGCCTTGAAACGGCTGAACAGTTCTCGAAGATGTTGTTCATGTTCTTCTTCAGAGGAGGAAGCCACCAGAATGTCATCAATATAATTAAAGACGTAGTCAAGACCTCTGAGAACCTCGTCCAAAAATCTTTGGCAGGTCTGAGCAGCATTGCATAGGCCGAAAGGTAGAAAAGGGTATTCAAACAATCCAAACGGCGTCGTAACAGCCGTCTTTGGAATGTCCTCTTCAGCAACCGGTATCTGGTGGAAGGCTCTGACAAGGTCAATAGTAAAAAAGAGACTCTTACCATGAAGTGCGTGAGAGAAGTCCTGGATGTGTGGAAGTGGATACCTGTCAGGAATTGTTCTTGAATTTAACCTTCGGTAATCTCCGCATATTCGCCACTGATCGCCTTTCTTGGGTACCATATGAAGCGGTGATGCCCAGCTGCTTTTTGAAGGACGAACGATCGACATACCTAGCATGTTGTTGAATTCTTCCTTTGCTATTTTGAACTTATTTGAAGCCAATCGCCGAAGACTCTGGAATTCTGGTGGACCAGGTGTTGTCAAAATCCTGTGCACGGTCGAGTGTTTCGCTTTTCCTGTGGTTCCTGCCGGTCGGGTAATTTCCGGGAATTCTTTCAGAAGTTGATGCCACTGGGATGAACTTGCAATGGCGCGGATGCCTAGAATTTCCTTCGGACAAGTGAAAACGTTTCCTTGTGCAGAAAGAGAAGTGAGGCTGTCGATCAAACGTTTATTTCGAATATCCACGAGTAACGCGAAATGGTCAAGAAAATCTACTCCAATGATAGGTTTAGTGACATCTGCTACGACGAAACGCCAATTAAAATCACGACGAAGTCCGAAATTGAGGTTAAGAGTCGCAGAACCGTACGTAGGGATAACCGAACCGTTTGCTGCGTAAAGTTCATAATCGGTTTTGCGTCTAATACCACGGAGTCGCGAACGCGGAAAAACACAAAGATCGGCACCTGTATCCACTAAAAATTGAAGTTTGGAGTCCTTGTCAGTCACAAAAAGGCGGCGGCTCTCAGAAGGAAAGACACTTGCCGCCATTAGTGTCCTGCTGTCGAGTTTTCCGAATAACTACAGGGTTTGGTGCACTTGTGAGCCGCTTGTCTGTATTTCCTGTGATACCAGCATTTTCCATCGTTCCTGCTCCTACTGCGATTTCGAGAATTTGAGCGGTAACGTGATCTCCCACGGTTTTCGGAAATTGCTGCAATCTCGTTTCTGATCTGCTTTTTTACCCGTTCGATCTGGGTCGACATTAAGAGCATCATACGCTGCATCATAGCCTCTAATGGTTCCGGGTTGTTCGCTTGCATTTCGTGAATTCGGCTCTTTGGAATGAGTGTTTCTGCAATAGAATCTGCTAAGTCTGCACAATCATCTAACGAATTTTTGGACTGCGTCATTAACACAGGTTGAAGCGTGGCAAGCAATCGACTCAGCCAGAGAGGGCGGAGAACTTCGTCAGGGACAACCGAGCCGGCGAGTGACCTCAGGTGTCGCAGAAATTGAGAGGGCTTGCGATCACCTATTTCTTCATGTTCTAGCAGCCGACGTACCTTTGTTTCCTGAGATTCACTGAGTCTCTTTATTAATTCCTCTTTCAGTTTTGTGTACTTATTTACCGGAGGAGGGTTGAGGATGATGTCTTTCACTTCCACGGCGTACCTAGACTCCAAATGATCGGCCACATGAGCAAATTTCGTTTCCTCTGATGTTATTCCTGAGAGAATAAACTGCTGTTCCACCTGCGAAAACCACATTTTCGGGTCATCATTCCAAAACGGCGGTAAACGTACGGCTACACGGTCAATGGACATTGGAGGAAGAAATGTATCCATCCAACGTATTTGAGTGTTCGACTGGGATGACGCGGTTGATACGGTTGTAGTCGCGGTTGTTAGAGCTGTATTAGTGGTTAGAGACATATCTTTCTTTTTAGAAAAACAAACAACACAGGGGTGAAAATTACACAAAAACCAATGTTAATCGATGTTCGAGTTTGAAGCACTAGTCAGAGTTAAACGTCACTGAGCACTCGCAGCCATTGGGCGTCATTGCACTTGCACGCACACTTTCGACACTGCACTGCACGCGCACTTTCAAAATTTTCTTTAAAAAATGTCAACAAAAAAAAAGAGAATACGCGAGATCACGTCGGGCAGTCACCAGTTGTGGAGGCGCGTTCTTGGGTGTGCGAAATAAATAGCTTTATTTTAACTATAACAATTAAATATATTTTACTGCAAATACGAATGACAAAGTGACCGGGAAGAGGCGAGCGTACTGACTGACCTGCCTACTGTCTAACCTAGCCTATATAAGGACTACGTCATCGAAGGTTCTGGAAAGACTTTTTACAAGCATAGACGCGCCTAGAATCCTATAGAAAGTGCTGGAACCATCCAGTGCCTAACTGATTTCCGGTAGCGTCTTTGAAATATAACCAGAACTGGGAACGAGAAGATTATTCAACCAACTCAGAAAAACCAGTTTTTTTAAAGGAACTTCTAATGGTCCAGTGAATCCCCAAATAGTTAGTCGCCCAATTGAAAAGTGAACATTTGGAATATATATTAGGTGGAGATCTGGATGAGGAGTTTCGCTACCCGAGAGTCTCCTGTGCAACTAAAAATTTAAAAGCAATTACAAAAAATAAAATTAATTAACTTGAGAAAACATAATGCTTTTCTTTTTTAAAATTTCTAATCAGCTATCTCTCTTTAACTTTGTAATTTCCTATATTTAATAAACTCAAATATTATATATACAATTTTATTCCGATTGATTTGTAGATTATTGTATGGTTATATAAACCTTCGGAAGTTATTCTCATCCCTGTTTCGAAGTCCTAGGTTTCGTTCAAAAACGAGAAAGACTTTATGAATAATTATTTTTAACCAGGCGAGTTTGTTCCCTTCAGGACGTAACATATGCATTGTGGCAAAATTAGGCTTTAAAATCGTTTATACTTTTTTTTTTAATTTTAGGAAATGATTGAAAATATTTTGTATTCTTTTTCAATTTTCCTTTAGAATTCATTGAGAAAAAAATCTTTTGAAATTTTCCCATAAATCTGAAAAATATTTTTTTCATTCTCTTGACTTCCTTCAAGATTGAGTTAACCTAAAAAATTTCAAATCCTGAAAAATTAAAAGAATTGTCTCGAAGTCTGCCATATTCTTTTTCCACACATTTTGAAATCTTTAAAAACAGAAAATTTTATTTTTCAAATTGAACCAGAACCATTGAAAATTTCCCCAGAAATCTAAAAAAAAAATTAATATCAAAATATTGCAAAATTATTAAAAATTTTCTAATTTTTTTCCGAATTCTTCATAATAAGTTTCTCCCATAACTTCATTCTTCTTTTATCTTTAAAAATTCATAAAATTTTGGAAATTATAGTGTGGTATTTGTCAAATACTGATGAATGATAATTTATGAAGAAGAATAAATGAAAATGCATTAGTCAACAATAATTCGAACTTGTCACTATTTATCACGATTCAAAAAAATATTGTATGTTGCGCCATCCAGTAAAGTTTGTTTCCCAAAAGATGCATCAGAACTGGCAGATTGTGACTCTCTAAGAGATCGATCTCTTGAGAACAGTATTGGGGTTTTAGCTCTTAGGATTCAGCTCTCTAAAGGTCTTAAACCTATCGAGATTCAAGAAGTCCGATCTGTCCATTCTTTTCATCCTTTGCTGAGCACATCCATACCGGAGTGGGGACAGAGTTCGGTCAGTGCAAACGTACTCTCCTCGGGATTTGTTCCCGGTACCTACGTGCCTGCTTGAATCTTTTCCCGAATTGTTTGCGGAGGGAAGACTCCGACCTTGGAGGGATTGGATGATGCCTCTTTCAAGCTACAGTTCTCCCACAGAGTATATCTCTTAAAGAGTGCATTTAAAGGCTCCCTTTTGGCTCGCTCGGGATTCACTATTTTACCGACTGACGGTAATAAGCTGTTTTACCGATCGACGGTAACTTAGCATGGAACAGAACCTTATAATGTTAACTTAGCAGGAATCTCAATTACCGACATCTGTTTCACCGACTGATGGTATAATAGTTCCCTGCCTTACCGACATATGGTAAATGATCATATAAAAATTATTGGCCTCCCTGTTGTACCGACTGACGGTAATAAACTGTTTTACCGTTCGATGGTAACTTATAATGTAACAGAACCTTATAATGTTAACTCATCAGGGATATGATTTACCAACCTTACTGTTTTACCGCCCTAGCATGAACAAAATCTAATAATGCTAACTTAGCAGGAATCTCCATTACCATCCTCACTATTTTATCGACTGAGTATGGAACAGAAGCTTAAATTTACTGACCTCTCTGTTTTACCGACTGATGGTGCCATGCTATTTCGACACGGACCATTGTGCGGTCAACTTCAAACTTTAAATGTTAAAAATTTAACATCTTCAAAATTCTGAAAATGTTAAATTACAAATTTTATTAGCTCTATGTTTCACAGTTTAAAACTTTTTTGTTGCAAATACATTTCTTTTGGTAAATAGATCATTGATAATAATGAATGCACATGCGAATGCAGTCATTTCATAGCTAAAATTGTTTAACAAAGAAAATTATTATTATACTTCTTTACTAGATCGCAAAAACCTGTTTTTCAGAACGCAATCATAAAAATGGCGTGTTTTCATGCCTCCATAGACAAACGCAAAAGTACGCGTTTTTAGCGGTGTCTGGCGGTGCGTTGGATGAGTTACAAAATAGGGTTCAGTAAGCACGGCGTGACGTAGAGTTCAAAAAAGAGCTTTGTTTGAGCTTGCTCCGTATATTTTCGTAATGCTAGAGAAAGACCGTGGTTTACAAAGATCGAAAGAGAATTCATAGGGAATTGGTGAGTCGATGTTTCTAACGAAGAGTATAGCGTGTTCCTATCGCCTCGCACATTATACTTTGTTGTCTCATTCACGCTCGTTAGAATAAAAATGCAGTAGAGCTCATGCGTACCTTCACCGACTCAAAACGTGATTTTGCATTGTTCCATGGAGACAATGAAATCACGCCATTAATGATTTTGTTCTGAAAAGTATCGTTCGTGATTCCTGTGGACTGACGGCTTTTCTTTTCAAAAAGGCCGTCAGTCCACACTAGTAACGAAATGTACTATTAGATATCTCATCCCTAATAGCACGGAACGTTCCGGGAAGTTCCTGGAACGTTCCGCGGGCACCTTCGGAACGTTCCAGCGGAACGTTCCAGGAACGTTCCCGGAACGTTCCCGGAACGTGTAAAATGTCCGCCCTTTGGGAACGTTCCAGGAACGTTCCACTGGGACCTGAGGGGAACTTTCCATTATTGTTATTTTTAACAACAATTATCTCGTAAACCGTAAGAGATAGGTAAAAATGGATGTCATTTTTGAATTTTGAGTACCGCACATACTACACTATAATATGATATGCGTATCATAAACTGACATCGATTTTGACCTATCACTTACGGTTTACGCGATATTTATTGATAATAATAACAATAACGTTAATTTATGTTTGGAACGTTCCAGTGGAACGTTCCCAAGCGGCGGACATTTTACACGTTCCGGGAACGTTCCGTGCTATTAGGGATTCGCAGAAATACTGACCTCTGGTGAGTAACTTGGGAACATAGGCGAGCCCCTACACAGGAAAAATCTTTCTGAATAAACCGGTATAATTGCCTTTAGATTGTGTGATTAAAATATTACGTACAACAACTCATCCGTTTAAACGTAGTTTGGATCCAGCGAAATTGACAGCCGTTTGAAGCGATTTAATGCTTAACGATAAACTCATGAGAAAATTGATAATTATCCACTCAAAGAATTACAAGAAGATACTTTTAAATCACTTGATAGTTGAAGAGTAAAAGGGTTTTTGGATAATAACATTTCAAGGAAATATATAATAACCGATAAAACTAATATTGCAAGACTTTACAGTTTACCCAAAATTCATAAAAACAACTTTCCTCTTAGATCTTTTGTTTCATCTACTGACACTTCTACTTACTTTATGGCATAACAAAGGTCATTATTCCAGATGACCATGTGTTTGTGTCCCTTGACGCCTCTTCTCTTTTCTCAAATGTTCCATTGAATTTGGTTCTAAAAGTTATAAAAAAAAGATGGTATATAAATGAAAAGAACACAAATATTCCTATTGATGATTTTAAAAAGAGAATCAGGTTCCTAATGGAGTCAGCATTTTTCAAATTTAAGGACACTTGCTACAAACAAACTTTTGGAACCCCAATGGGATCTGCAATATTTGGCACTTAAGCTGATATTGTTATGCAAGACATTGAAAATGAAGTTTCAGAGAAATTAAATTTCACAGTAGGAACTTATTACCAATACGTTGACGATACCATTCTTATTATTTCAATAGAAAACATTCAAAAAATCATTCATAACTTCAAATCATCCTAGACTCCACACTGTTAGAAATGTTTGCAATTTCAGTATACACGAGCATATTAAATTTCCTATATGTTAACTAAATTCATTACATTTTGCAATTTTAGTATACGTACGTATACTAAATTTTTTTTATGAAGTTATATGTATACTAAATTTATTAAGTGTACAATAAGTTTCTTTGATGTATCTAAATTTCATAGTTTCTGTATACTAAAATTCATATATACGTGTTTAGTATATTCAGCTGCGCAAGCGCGTTTCGATTTACGCGAGTCGGGCAACGTGGCCGGTGGCAGGCTCGTAGGTCGCTGAATTTCTTTGAGTTTCTTTAAAAGGTATGTTTAATTTATTAACTTTAATGTAGCTCAACGATATGATTATTTGAAAATTAAAACTTTGTTCTTTAATTTCATTTTTCATCTGATCATGTTTACAGATGATGAAGACGGAACCCACGCGAAACGGAACGCGTATACTGAATTTAGTATATGCGTATACTAAATTTCGTATACATGCATACTGAATTTAGTATGCGCGTATACGAAATTGCATGTACGTGCATACTAAATTTAGTATATGCATATACTAAATTTACTGTACGCTGGTATACTAAATTTAATTTCATGTTGTGCATTCTTGCTTCCATTACATGTATACTAAATCTAGTACAGATTTTTCTAACAGTGCAGTTTGCATATGAAATGTAAAATTATAAGTCTATTATTTTTTTTAATGTTGAGATTATTAGATACAATATCTATAATATTAAAACAAATTGGTTCTGTAAGAACACATACTCAAGCAGACTACTTGATTTCTATTCAAATCATCCTACACAACATGTGATTGCAATTATCAAAAAAAAAAGTTAATTCCGCAATACTACTTTCTAACAAAACTTTTCATAATGACAATCTAGATGTGTTTGAAAAACTACTCTATCACAATAATTATCGAAAAGATATTACTGAAGGAAATATTTAAAAAATAGTAACAGAAGTAAATAAAGAGCAAAATGAAATTCAAAACATTCATGATAACGACATACAACATAAAGATATCGAAGACAAAAAACAAGTAATTTCGATTATTTCCATGGAGAAATGTCAGAAAATATTAAACGTCTATTAAAAAATTTGATTTATTAAACTGTTTACCGAGTAGATTCCAAACCTTATAAATTTATAAACTAAACAACTAAACTAAAACTAACTAAACTAAACATGCTCAAATAAATAATTTCTTGGAACTGAGGAAATTAATTCGTTGTCTTTCTTAAAAATAACCAAAGGTTTATTTGCGCTGACCAAATTTTTCAGTTTCAACAAACAAATTAGGTTGAACAAACTGTTTTGTTGAATCAACTCAATCTTTTCTCTGAGTGAACTTATATATAATAGTTTAAATAAAATTGCTGATTTGGAAAACTATAATCCAGCATACAATAAATTTCTTGAATTTCTTTCGTAACTTTTATAACAAACATATTCATAACAAACTTTATTTTTCTCACACATGCACATTTAAGGCAATTTTAGTCCCTGAAAAGTAAAACTAAAAAGTAAAAACTGAAGTTGAAGTTTTTAACTCATGAAACCAAAGACCATTTTTGCGCATGCGCATATGGCCATTTGTTTTACTTTAGTCCCAAGAGAGAATGACTAAAGTACTTTAGCCCCGCTTCCTAATGACATTTTCAAGGAATGTGGCGTTAGTCAGTTATTTTCTTTCACGTCAACTCAATTGCAGAGGTTATGACAAAAGTTGTGTCCAGTTGTACCAGCCGTAATGTCGAAACTTCAGTAATGATCAAATACCAGCTTACATCCTGGAGAAAGCCAAGAGTGAGGAAGAAGAATCAATGCAGGATTAAAAACTCTTTTTTCTACTATTCAGAGAGTAAAAGTATACTTGTCATACAGTAAAATGTCAAGAAAAGGACATGGAAGTTTATTTTTTAATCTGTTATTTGCAATATAAATTGATTGAATATTTCAGTGCTGTTTATAGTTTACAAAGCCACCAGTAAAAATCTCGTTCATTTGAACGTTTAGAACTTCAAGCACATGGTTTTTGTAGAGGCAATTTTTATCGCAAATTATAGATTGAAGATTGGTTTAATGTCCTTTCGGGAGGCTTTGCCCCGCCCCCCTGCCGGGCGCTCCGCCCCTGGACCCTACCGAGCCTGCGCCCCTGGGGCCCGTTTGTTGTTATCCCGCTATCATGTACTTGTAGATACATTAATATATATCTTAATGCCGCCATTTACGCATCTGATTTTATTCCCTTGCCCTACAGCTTCAGAATCTTGTCTTCATTTTACATTTGTGAGAAAAAATAGCGTGTGTAACTCGGGAGTAATTGGTCTTTTTTAGCTCGTGGAAGTTTGCCTCCCTCAGCTACGGGGCACCTTCCCCTCGTGCGGTCAAACTTCGCACTCGCACAAAAAGACCAGTTTTACTCCCTTGTCACACAATATACTATTAAAAATTATTATTTATAAAAACAATTATTTCTTCCATTCCTAAAATAAAAAATATCATGCATGATGCTCTACGATAAAAAAAAACTTATACCAGCTGTTCTTAAAAATATATATTACCCAACAATATGCGTGTGTTTATCTGCTCGGCCTGACTGAGTGTAGCGAAACTCACTGTTGGACAGCGCTGAGCGCAACTCACTAGTCACTGGCGCTCAGAAAATTTTAATTATACTGGAACGTCTCAGGCGAAAATTTCAGCGATTGCCTGAAAGATTTGGGTCCCTTTTTATGCTTTAATTTATGGTGGTTCAACCTTCAGGATACCGAAACACAAAAGGCAATTAAAAAAGGTTTGGCTGTCATATAAAGTTTTCATAAAACCAATCACTTTTTGCACTACAAATTCTCATTTATTTACATGCATATATTTATTTGTGACAACTCATTTATTCATGTGATTCCGGTGCATCCCTGAATTAATTTCCGTTTAGTTAAGGAATTTTATTCTAAAATGATGTTTCTTCAATAATAATTAAGCAAATAGTAGTAGGGTTGCTACTACTATTTGCTTAATAATAATGCTTTAAGTAGTAATTCTAAAATATTATTATTAATAGTTTTTTCATAATAAAATATAACCAAGTTGGGGATTGTATCCCAGAGAGGATCACTAAAATTTGTACTTTTTAGGAAATTGGTAAAAATAATTTGTCAGTAAGGAAAACGTCAACGTTTCATTTAACTATGTATTCCCATAAAAAAAGAATTCAAAAATACTGCAGGACGTGGAGAAATTAGAGCAAGACAAATATTCGTTCAACTCTTACATAATTCTAGTGTTGCATTCGAGCCGAGAAAATCGGTGACCTCGCTCGACCTCACTCGTTTCCCAAAAGGTTTTTCGATATCCCTTACTCGGTGAATCTTTTGTTTTGATCGTGTCGGATCGTCTCGTCATTCCGAGCGAGAAGTTGTCTACTTATTTTGAATTTTGACGTCTTAAATGTCAAATATTAAAAAAATAATACAAAATGGATCAAAATTTAAATTCCGAAGAGGACACTAGAAACAATTTATCCCACCAGGACTCTACAATCAAGTACAATATAATTATATAAATTATATGTTTTAAATTTTACAAGGTCTTATTTTTATTAACCACCAAATTTATTTGAATGTTTATAATTTGTTTACAACGTTCTGCGTTTGTATTAACGCTTACATTTATTTAAATGTTTATAATTTATAAATACATAGTATTCAAGTTGGGGATCCGACCTCTTTTAAATGTAAAAAACGGAAGAGTGGTGGAAAATCCTTAGAAGAGTCCTTCAAATATGCCATTCAAGACGGGTGCAAGATTGGCACATGCAAATTATGTCAAGAGAATGAGGCAAATAAGCCTGTTGTTATCAGAATGAACGACTCAAATACTTCTGGTTTGAAGCGCCATCTCCGAAATAATCACCCAAAAGAATTCGAAGAGACTTATCCTTCGCAAAAAACACCAATTCAAGTATTTCTTATATATTATACAAAATAATTTATGGGAGAAGATTATATATTGAACACTGCAAAATTTTATTGTACTTAGTATACATTTTTTTTAATATTAAAAAAAGGGAGTCGTGGCCACCTGAGGCACCAGTCGTGGGCATAACTTATTATCGTCGAAATGAACGGTTCTGGCATTTCTGAAGCGAATAAGTAATGAAAATCATTCCTTAAATGATAAATTATTTACCTGAGCCAAAATTGTTAATTTTTAAGAAAGATGACAGATTTTGGTCACCGCTGGTACCACCGCCATGACTGACTGGGCAGTAACCCTAAATGTTTTTTCAACTACCTTAAATTTATTTATTTATTTAAAATAAGGTCTAAAAGATACAACAATTTTCAGTTGAGGAAGCTTCTACAAAAAAAAAGATTGTTTTTTATTAAACTTAGGTAAAATCTTATTCATTTGAAACATTATCTGATAAACAATTTATAAATTTATTTATTTATTTCGAATTTTTAGTTTTCAAAAACGTTAAAATTTTGGAAAATGCATACGGTACTTTCTTTAAAATTCTTTAGTCTTTATTATTCTTCTACTATATATACTTTCTTTCAAATTTTAGACCTTCGATCAAGGTATTTTCAATAAGAAGGTGGTTGACTGGGTGACTAGGAAGTATTTGCCTTATTCCTTTTTCGAAGATGATATGACTCAAGATATATTTCATTATTTGAAACCAGAAGTTAAACTTCCATTGCGAAATTATCTAAAGTCGGAAGTGGAACTTCGGTTTATAGAGAAAAAAACAGTTCTTATGAAAATCTTGTTGATGAATCCTTCCAAAATATCCTTCACGATCGATGGTTGGTCTTCAATTGCCCATCGCTCCTATTATGGAATTACAGGGCACTTCATCAGTGATGATTGGGTTTTACACTCCTTTGTCATCGATTTCGTAGCTTCCAATGGACGTCATACTGGTCGCGATATCTCTGAAGTTTTTTACAGCACTCTTAAGAAATATAAAATAGA
Source organism: Andricus curvator (assembly GCA_932195095.1). NCBI lineage: Eukaryota > Metazoa > Arthropoda > Insecta > Hymenoptera > Cynipidae > Andricus > Andricus curvator. The sequence continues at coordinate 28,784 of CAKNYM010018695.1, forward strand.
AGATAAACTACAGGGCATAACTGTGGACAATGCTTCCGCTAATACAAAGTTCATGGAAGAACTATCTAAGACAATGCTTAATTTTGATGCCGAAGATCAAGATTATCGTTGCATTGCTCACATTTTGAATCTGGGTGCCCAAGCAATGTTGACTATACTGCGGATAGATGACATCAAGGAAACTGATGAGAATGCTTTGAGTAGTGAAGATGAAGACCAGCTTGAATAAATTTATGGAGATAGTGAAGATGAAAATGATAGCAGCGAGAGTGAATTCTATTCTGAGGAAAAAGGAAAAACTTCTTCACTTTCTAAGCTGAGAACGTTATTCAGTTTACTGAAGAATTCCGAGCAGTGGCGAAATAAATTAATTATTTGCTGTACCATCTGCAACGTCAAGATGATGTCTCCTAACATTGATGTTTCGACCAGATGGAATTCGACATTCGCAATGCTAATGTTAGCATTTGGAATGAAAGCAGCATTAATCATGCTCTGCCAAAACAACATGGAATTAAAACATTTGCTTATAACTGCCTATGAATGGTGTGTTTTGGAAGAAGCAACCAAATACTTGCAACATTTCAAAGTTTTATCAGACAGGCTCAGTGGAGAAAAGTATGTTACTTTGCCTTCAGTAATCGTTGGTTTCAATCTGCTCACAGATAAACTTGAAAAGGCAAAGAACGATCTGATTTTAAAACATAAAAGGACCCCAGTCGAGGAAAATATTTTGGATGCCCTTGAAGCAGCTTTCGAAAAACTTCTCAAGCACTATAGAAAGTGCCACTGGGTTTACTGCGCTATTTTAATGTTGGATCCTAGGCATAAGAGAGAGACATTTGAACTAACTTCATGGGGAAAGGAAATGGCAAAAGAATCTGTGGAGAAATTTGAAGATATCTATAAAACTCAGTATTACAAACCACAGGTACTGTTCCAAAGTTGTAGTAAAACTTTTTTTATTAAAATCAAAAGACTTAAATTTCTCATATCTAAAAATTAAAATTTTGTAGATATTCTAGAAAAATTAAAAACTACAAAAGTAAAAAATTTACATCTTTAATATATTCAATTTACTTAAAATATACATGAATTAAAGTGAGATTATGTCTAGCTTAATAATTATTAATGTTTTAAAAATTAAAAATTTTGAAAATCGTTATTATAGTGCATGTCTATATTTATTATAATAATCATCATTAATGATAGATTGCTCTTGATTCGGAAAGTAAAATCTTGAAAACTACTGTGAAAGACAAAAATAACGACAAACTTGATGTGGACGTCTTATACGAATCAGATTCCGACCCAGAAGAAAGTCAGAACTCATCAGCTCCTAAAACAGCAACGGGTTCAACGGATTGGAGATGGGAACTCGATCTTTACTTGTCTCAAAAACGCGCTGGAAAACACACAGATGTGCTAAAGTGGTGGGAAAATCACGAAAAACTCTTCCCGAATCTGGCTAGAATGGCACGAGATTTTTTGTGTACTCCTGCTACTTCAGTCCCGTCAGAGCGACTATTCTCTCGAAGCTCTCTAGTTGTGCGAAAGCACAGAAATAGACTAGCTGATAAATCTGTTACCCATTTAATGTGCCTTAATTCCTGGAATGTGTGTTCTTTGACTTCAATGATTGATTCGACGTTGCAGGAAATCAATAATTTAATTTAAATTCCTAATACTTATTAGGAAAGTTGACAATAAAAGCTTTTACTTTGGAAGATGTATTGAATCTTATTTACATTTTATTCATCCACATATTTCTTAGAAAGCAACTATCAAATATTCAGGAACATTAAATTAATGTTTAAATCTATTTAAATAATTTGTGATGATTGTTAATCTTGTAGCATGATCATTATTGAAAATATATGGCAGTATCTAAACTTTGTATAAAATTTATATTTTATGTCCTTTGAAGTGCGCTGCGCAGATTTTCAATAATTCATATTTATGTTAATTTATTGATTATATATATTAAATGGCACATAGAATGCACATATTGAAACATTTCTTTCAAAAACTTTTGTGTTTAAAACCTAGAAAAGATCGAGTAGTATAAAAACAGTGTTGATAAAGCAAAGTGATTTTTCTTTTGTCATTTTATATTTTTTCATCCTTCATGATATAATTCATTTCTTATAATTTTATATTTCAAATTATCGCTGCACGCAGATAATAATCAAAGTGGTTGCGTTGAGAAAAATTTATATTTTCTATAAAGATAACCACATTTACTTTCATTGATAATAAGTAGGATAAAAAAAACAAGTTTTTTTGACAAGTGTCAAATGTACTCGACATCGCTCGGTTGAACTGATACTCTCGTGGAAACGGGACGAGCCGATACGATAATTTTGACAATTGAACGAGATTTTGTCTCGTTTAGTGTGTTTCTCGTCAAATATCGCTCGAATGAAACACTACATAATTCCCGCATAGCATGCTATATTCCATTCATATTCCAGGAATATTCCATTGGAACATTGGGAATATTTCCGTGGAATATTGCATCCACTTTTCAGGAACATTGAAATGTCTTACGTTGGGAATATTGCCGTGTAATGTGGCATGAATGTTCCTAGGGAATATTGTCTGCACATAGCGTTGAATGTTCCCTGAATGTTCCTGTGGAATGTAGTCCGAATATTGCCCTGCAAGTGTGTGGAATGTTCCGGTCGAATATTGAGGCAATATTTACAAACAATTTTTAAAAAATTCTGTCGAACATTGCTGAAATACTTCTTTGAAAGTGTTAAGAAAGTTTCAGAGAAATATCATTAGCGCATTGTCTTGAAAGAATAATGTATATTGTCTATTTGAAAGAATTAAGAAATTTATTTGAAACCGGGATTGGCCATTTTTGTATTACTTCTTCGTGCGCACAATACAACTTGAAATAGTAAAATTGATTTTGCGACTAAATACAAGTGTTTATACTAAATTTTTAATATTGTGCCTTACAAATCTGTTTAAAAAAATCTCTATTACGTCAGAATTTTGAAGAAAACGTGGTCAAAAAGTTTGAATGTCTAACGAAACATGAAACATTTTAATCTTCATTTAAAAATAACTAAGATCTAAACTAGAAATAAAAACATATTTTTTTAAAGGACCATTTTCCTTAACTTGAATTATCTTCAAGTTCCTCTTCTTCGGATTCTCCTTCAATTTCCTCTTCTATATCATGGTCGTCCATTTAATCCGTTAAGTTTGCGTCTTCTTTGTTTTGTTTCTTGCTTTAAAATGTGAGAAAAATTAAAATATAGAACGAATCCATTTCTAATCAGGCAGACTCGCTATCTTTAAGTCGTGAACGACGTAAGATAACGCAAAAAAAATAAGCCGTACAAATTTTTGAAGCGACGAAACTTCTTTCTTAATACTTTTGCAAACCTTTCGTTGTTGACGAGAAAAATTCGAAAATTTAATTTGATGAAAAATCAATTCTCTTGGCAACAAAAATGGTTTGGCCCGCTGAAAGCTTATAAGAAATCTTCTTTATAAAAGTAGAAATTTAATTTTTTTAATTGGCAAAAAATATAAAATGAAACCAATCCAAAGCTTAGCTTCCAAATTTTTTCTCAATTTTTTCAATCGTTGTATTAAATAAATGTTCGATACATGAGTTTCTTCGGTCTTACGGATATACAATCGATGTTCTGACACCTAAAATCGCTTTTTTGCTGTTTACATAAGACCCTAAGACCGAAGAAACCCCTTTATCGAACATTGACTTATCAAGAAATATGAAGGTGGGTTCGAAAGAAAATAAGCTTTATATGTATTTTCAAACAAACTTTTTGAAATTTTCCGATACACCTCAAAATAGGATGGCAAAGCTAATTCGGATCGATAGAGTAAATCTTAATATCTCAATCAAGTACGTCGCATGTTATAGATCTATGGACACTAAAGAAGTATAGTATAAGTAATACTAATATGTAATAAACTTACAATTCTCTGGTGTATCTTTTTTTTTTTGCTCCAGTCAACCAATTGGAGGTCATTCTTTTTATTTCCACTCCTGTGGCTTTTGATCTTCTCTCTCTAATAGCAGCTAAATAAGAGGACTTTTTATTTTAATAATTCTAGGAACAGCAAATTTTATTTTCCCGAGGGTGCAAATTTATCTACGAACCCCACCCCTCCCTTTATATAATATATATAATATATTAATATAATAATAAGAATATAGATAAAAATATCACCCCTTCTCTTTCGTTTTTCGTAATCATTTGAGTAAAAAAAAAATGTTTATCATTTTAATGTTACATTTAAAATTAATTGCGAATTAGGGGGTGCAAGAAACTGGACACTCAGAATTCGAACGCGCGGAATTGTTGAACTTTGTGGGTCGACTCGGGCTCAAGCTTAATCTAAAAGAAGGAAAAGTTTACGGGCACTTGAAAGTCCTACTGTCCATTGGAAAAACCTAGTGAGTGAAATTTTCCACAGTATTTATTTTGCCGTGCAAGTATGCTGGACAATAATCTTTATGGCAAGTGTCATTTACTAGGTTGTTCAGTTGGATACAAGAAAACCGCCTAAACTTGACGCGAAGTTTCTTCCTTTGTACATCCCTAATTGCTTGAAAACTCACAAAACTAGTCCAATAATCTTTTATGTTTCCAAAAGTTTTAATAATTTTATTTGATCACAATTTGCACTGCTAAATTTGTAACATCTTACTTGTCTGATACTTTAGTTCGAGCAATTCCTTAGATTTCCAAGAATCGTTCCCTTCAGTCAGTTCAGTTAATGCAGTATTATACAGTAACTTATCGTTGTTTGGTGGTAAGTCGCAATAAATTTTGTTGTAATGTCGAAAAATCCACTTCGAGGCCACTGCACGGAATTTTTCGTCGCATTTTAACTGCACAATACTGTAGTCCTCTTGCAACATTGTATACTACAAAGTATTTTCTGAGAAATTAATTGTATGTAAATTGAGAAATAATTACAAAAGAATTTGATGAATGATCCTGGAAAAAAGACGCTCACCGAATTCCGATAAACCTAGCCCCTTTCCATTTCCCCAATCTAAGCGCACCGAATTTTTGTGGCACGGTCACACTTAAAATTAAAAAATGGATGGATACAATATAAAAGTAGATTTAATTTTGTGTTAGACAAATCTATTGAATTTACCTAAATATCGGTGTGGAAAATATAACAAAAATCAAGTCTGCTTGTGGAGAAATTGAAAAACGACTGCTTCCTGCCTTGTGGATATTTTTCACAACTTTGCCTCCAGTTCTTGTAAGGGCCAAGAGAAAAGTCTGTTGCTTTCCTTTGATATCAAATTAATGTTGAAGACACTAGAAATATTTGGCTGATCATACAGGTCTCCGAGAGGTAAAAATTATTCCATATCAAGAAAATGTTGTTGTTTGGCGTGTCAAATGTAGTCTAGTAGGTTGTGATCGTTCAGTTGAAACAATTTTGCAACTGAACGATCACAACCTACTACTATCGGCGCAAAAATTATAGGCATCTGCCTTTGAAGCTTAACAGCTCAGACAAAAAAATGCTAGAGTAATAAGGAAATAGTCATTTGAAAGCTGCAAGTATTCCACGTAAATGAGCTCGAAGACGTTAATGTAAAAAAATTTTTGTGCTTTGCAGACTGAAAAATGTAAAAAAAAGTAAGGAATTTTGGGCACATTTAAGAAGAGTCAAGTTTAGAGCATTCTTTCTTATACAAGGGGCAATGGGAAAAATTTGAAAAAATTCATGAATATGAGGAAAAGCTTTGTGAACAAATTGCAGTTGACAAATTTGAGAAATAATAAAAATTGTTGCTTAAAATTACAAAAATGTACGACTATACTATCTTCGGTTCTAATAAAGATATTAAAGCGATTCGAACTGCAAACTGTAACGGATAGGCTCTGTAATTATTTACAATCTCCCGGATGAATGTGATTGTTTTATTTTGGTGGAAATCGCGATATTCGTAGACATTTGTTTGTTGGAAAACAAGTGTCAGAAAGCAGCGGGGATCCTTTTTTTTTGCTTCCGACTCGAAGTACCTTGGACTTCTAATATTTTCAGAAAAACCAGCGCCATTTTGTTATTGTAAAACCTTCTTTGGATTGTCGGGTGGATTTCAAAAGAAGACAATAAAATATATCAGAATCAGAAAGAAGACGATAAGTATATAGATGAGGAGAAAAAATTGGGGTTTCATTTGAGAAACAAAGCACAAGATTGTAATACGCGTAACTTCGTACACATTATTTTCTGCAAATTGGAAAATCGGTTCGAGGTTTATTCTAATTTTTGTTGAAAACAATCTCCTACTAAATTTTTAGTTGAAAATTCCGGTTTTTTGCTTAAAATGTTTATTACTCGGATAAAATTCCATTTTTTTGGTAAAAGTCTTGCTAGAAAATTGAATTTTTATGTGGAAAATTTGTCTCTTTTCTTTCGAAACTCATCTTTTAATACGTTCTGCTTGAGGATTCAACCCATTTTCGAAGAAATTGTCTTTGGACTTCAAAATTTAACAATATGGTTGACATTTTTTTCTCTCTTCGCTGAAAAATAATTGTTAGTTGAAATATCAGCTATTACATTCTTCGTCGAAAATGTATCATTTTTTAGTTAAAAATGTAATTATTTAGTTGACAACTCATCCACGTTGATAAAAAATTATATATTCTGTCGAAAATTGAACTGTTTTGTGGAAAATGTAACTCTTTTAATGAAAATTCTTTTTGTTTATTAAAAATAAATTTTTTTCAGCTGAAAATTCAAAATTTTCATTTTTGCTTGAAAATTGATATTTTTTACTTCTATCTATTAGAAATCTATATATGTTTCATATATATATTTTATATATGTCGTCTATATATTATATATCCATATATTCCGTTAAAAATGCATATATTTAAAAGAAAATTGAACTATTTGGTGAGAAATTGAACTACCCGAGTCGAAATATAGGTTCTCTGTTGATGCTCCATAGTGCTTAATAAATCCTAGTTTGGTACTCTTTAGTCCTCGGCATCCTCGTTTAGTTCTCTTAGGTGCTATTTAGTACTGTTTTGATCCTCTTTGGTCGTACTGAGTCTTCTTTTTATTCTCTTTTAGTCTCATTGAATTTTTGTGAAATTTTCCAAGTCCTCATTTAAACCTCTATTTTCTCTCTGTATTAGTCTCAGAATGTACATGCGCAGTTGAAAAGGACGCGGTGGGTTAGCATCACTGCCACCATTTTCCCTCATCAGCAGTACATATTGCGAAGTTGCGGTGTCTTTCCTTTTTGTTACGTGAATTATTGTTGAATTTGTGCAAAAAAGTGACGTATCGTTTAAGAAAATCTTCTAATAAAATTAGACGAAATGACGCGCAAAAAGTTCGCACTTATTTGGTCGCTTAACAGTTTCTATAAAGATGTGGTTGAACTGTCTACTTTTCCAGTGAAATATAGGCAAGTAAACGCCGTTTCTGATTTAACGTGGATGAACCATGAAACAGCCCTCAAAACAAAGGCTCAAGCAAAAATTCTCGCGATTTCTGGTACGTATACATTTCATATGGAATAATAAAAAAGTAATCTTTCATTATTTTAAGAAGAGTGTATAACATAACCTAAAAATTTTTATATCGAAACCAGGAATCCTCCTGAGGTATAAAATGTTAATCTTTTCTTTTTAAAAAGAAATTGCTACTTGAAAATACCGACGCAAAAATGACCAACGAAACGCTTCCGACTTGAGCAGATCGTCTATTTCAATAAATCTCGAAACTACAGGAAGAATGGGTGATGGGATTCATTTGTCATCAATGAACTGATCACAAATAGGTAATTAAATTTATTACAATGTTGCTTCTAAACTGAAAACGCAGATATTTGGGCCAAGTCTTTAGTTCACAAACACTTGTACTGCTAGCTTTTTTGTCGTGCCAGCCATTTAATTAGTTAATGTTATTACTTCAATTATAAACTGATTTATGACATGAAATAATTGAATGGCTGTCATGAATAATGAAACTAGCAGTGCAGTTGGTTACTAACTAAATAGTTTACCCAATAATCCGTTCTTTTAGTGTAGGGTATTGAAAATCAGCTAATGAAGCTAAAATTTGTAATTTCAGAAATGAGACATATAATCAACAAAGCTCTTTCGACTCGAGCCGAGCTATTATATCAAATCTTCAAGCTACACATGATTTAAATGATTAATTGATTGGACCAAATCCTTGCAGCCAATTTGAGTTTATTTTTTTGTTTCACTAACAAATGTACTATGTTTATATACTATATTTCAAAAGTATAATGTTCACAATAATGTAATTGTATTACTTCGTGTTTCAACAGTACAGATTGCTGAATGTTTCTGAATATTTCAACAATAAAAACAGTTTAGAGAATAATTGTATTATTTTCATTAAAATATTACAACATTAATATTTTTAATTTAAAACAAATGTTTAGTATATTTTTCAAGATAGACATATTTTCAATTGAAATGTTCTTAGTAAATAGTCACTTATCTACATACAGAAATGTCACACCAATTAAACTTCTTACGCAACAAATGTGATTTGTGATTTTATGGATTATAAGAAATTTCTTATTTTCATAAAATCACATCATAATCTTATGCTTCATTTGTTAAGTACGAAGTTTAATTGGTGTGACATTTCTGTACGTAGAGAAAAGTGCGTAGAAAAGCGCGCGCTCTACGACGCATGCACATTAATGTATATGGAGAATTTAATGGAGGACCTACGAGGATGTAACGAGGATTTCACCACGTCCTCTTTTAGTCCTCAAAACATGCAAAAGTGGAAATTTGCGCACATTTTGAGGACTTAAATAGGACTTGGAATATATTGAAATAAATCCTCTTTTGATCCTCCTAGGTTCTCGAAAATAGAGAATTTGGAGGATAAAAGGAGGACCTATATTTCGACTCGGGTATTTTGTTGAAACTGAAATGTTTTGTTGAAAATACGTTTTTTAACAATTACTTTCTTCAGCTGAAAATTCAACGGTTTCATTTTTACCGCAACGTTAATCTTTTCTAGTTGAAGATTTAACAACTTGCCCAAAAAGTGACACTTTTTTGCAAAAAACGCAAAAAAAAAGCATATTGAAAAAATCGATTTTTATGCCTTCTTCATATCTATTTTGAAGGTTCATTTTGAGAATTAATAACAGTATAACACAACAAAATGTTGTGCAAACTTTACCATATCTCCTGTACTTTATAAAAAAAGCACAAACAATTTTGGAAACAAATTTTTTTTGACCTCGATCGTAGCCTACAATTATTTTATCTACAAGCCTAACGGCCACTTCCATTTACTATATACACAATTTTATTTCACGAATGAAAGAGGTACGGCACTGGTCGGGGGAGGCGTCAAATGTCTGGGCAAGAGTTCAGAAGCACGAGTCGAAGAAAGGCACGAGCGGTCGGAAGCAAAAAAAAAGGATCCCTGCTGCTTTCTGACACTTGTTTTCCAACAAAAAAATTGTCTACGAATATCGCGATTTCCACCAAAAATAAAACAATCACATTCATCCGGGAGATTGTAAATAATTACAGAGCCTATCCGTTACAGTTTGCAGTTCGAATCGCTTTAATATCTTTATTAGAACCGAAGATAGTATAGTCGTACATTTTCGTAATTTTAAGCAACAATTTTTGTTATTTCTCAAATTTGTCAACTGCAATTTGTTCACAAAGCTTTTCCTCATATTCATGATTTTTTTCAAATTTTTCCCATTGCCCCTTGTATAAGAAAGAATGCTCTAAACTTGACTCTTCTTAAATGCGCCCAAAATTCCTTACTTTTTTTCACATTTTTTAGTCTGCAAAGCACAAAAATTTTTTTACATTAACGTCTTCGAGCTCATTTACGTGGAACACTTGCAGCTTTTAAATGACTATTTCCTTATTACTCTAGCTTTTTTTTTGGCTGAGCTGTTAAGCTTCAAAGGCAGATGCCTATAATTTTTGCGCCGATAGTAGGTTATATTTGACAGGCCTGCTCCTACCACCGAGGAATTTGTTTACAAGACGTCGAAATGTCATATGTCATTTTAGTGGACCACTTCCTCATTGCGTTACAGATCAAATGAAGCAATACAAAGTTCTCAATCTTCAGTTAGATTCAATTGAATGCTACAACTCAAAAAAATAATTGCATTTCACTGAAGGATGGTTCCATTGCTTTTATTCTAAGCGACAGACTTTTCTCTTGGCCCTTACAAGAACTGGAGGCAAACTTGTGAAAAATGTCCACAAGGAAGGAAGTAAGCAGTCGTTTCTACATTACTCCACAAGGAGACTTGATTTTTGTTATATTTTCCAGACCGATATTAAGGTAAATTCATTAGATTAGTCTAACAAAAAATTAAATCTACTTTTATCTTGTATTCATCCATTTTTCTATTTTAAATGTGACTGTGTCACAAAAATTCGGTGCACTTAGATTGGGGAAATGGAAAGGGGCTAGGTTTATCGGAATTCGGTGAGCGTCTTCTTCCAGGAACAGATTATTAAAATTAATAATAATTTGTTAATTTCTAATTTAAAATGATAAACCTAATAGAAATTATTGATATGTATGGACCGAAGCCAAAGATCATTCATCAAATTCTTTTGTAAAGCTCAATTTAAAAATATTAATTAAAGGTACCACATCAACATATATTTGCAACTCAATGGTAAAAATACAATTAATTTCTCAGAAAATACTTTGTAGTATACAATGTTACAAGAAGGCTACAGTATTGTGCAGTTAAAATGCGACGAAAAATTCCGTGTGGTGGCCTCAAAGTGGATTTTTCGACATTACAACAAAACTTATTGCGAGTTACCACCAAACAACGTTAAGTTACTGTATAATACTGAATTAATTAATCTGACTGAAGGGAACGATTTTTTGAAATCTAAGGAATTGCTCGAACTAAAGTATCAGACAAGTAAGATGTTACAAATTAAGCAGTGAAAATTGTGACCAAATAAAATTATTAAAACTTTTGGAAACACAAAGATTATT
>CAKNYM010018698.1:0-12332 GCA_932195095.1 Andricus curvator
TTTTTTTTTTTAATTCGTTTTCTTGGTTATAAAATTAATCTTGTTTGTTGAAAATTCATCTTCTTGGTTAAGGCTTCAACTGTTTTGTTAAAAATTCGAATTCTTTTGTCGCATCCCAGTGGGCACAAAACCATGAACATCCCAAAAACGTCCTTGGGACGTTCCTAGGACGTCCAATGTCAGTCCAACCAACGTCTCTAAGACGTCCAATGTCCTAAAGATGTCCTAAGGACGTCCTAAAGACATAGGACGTTCTCAGGACATATTTCGTACTGACATTGGACGTCCTAAGAGCATCCCTAGGATGTCCAAAAGACATGTTCCAAAAGACGTCTTAGGGATGTCCCGAAGACGACTCTAGGACATCCTTAATTTTTTTGCCCACTGGGATTCAACTGATTAAAAGTACGTTTTCTTTTGTTCTAAATTTAATTATTAAACTGAAAATTTGACGATTCCATTTTTGGTTGCAAATTTTTTTTTCAGTAAAAAATTAAACTATTTGGCTTAAAATTCATCTTTCTTAATTAAAAATGCATCTATTTCGTTTAAGATTTGTTCGAAACTCGTCTCTTTTGCTTTAAGATCAAAATTCTTCGTTTTGGGTTGAAAATCCATCACTTCAAGTAAAAAATTTGTTTTGGATGAAAATTCAACTATTTTGTTTGAAATTTAATTATTTTAATGAAATAACATTTATTTTGTTAAAAATTCATTTCTTTTTGATCAAAAATTTAACCCATTGGTTTGAAATTCGTCTTTTTGGAAATAAATAAGTTTGTATTTTTTGTCAGAGAAGCCATTCTAAAAAATTCGGCATTTTGACATAAAAATGCAACTGTTTTTGGTTTTAGTTTAATTTTTTTTTGTTTAAAAATTTGACCATTTGGTTGAAAATTTATCCTGGTGGGTTGAAAATTCAGCTATTTGGTTAAAAATTCAATTATTTTGATAAAAATTTAATCGTTTTTTTGGAAATTAAACTATTTTGTTCAAGTTATCTTTCTTGTTCAAAAATTCAACCGCTTTGTTTAAAATGTATCGTCTTGGATAGAAAGTTCATTTTTCTTCTTTAAAAATTAACTTTTTTGTGAAAAATTCAATTGTTTTCTAAAAAATTTGTATTTTAAACATAAAAATTGCACTAGTCAACTGTTTCTGGTTAATATTTAATCTTTTTTATTGAAAATTTGACCATTTTGTTTGAAATTTGTCTGGTTTGGCTCAAAAATTCAATTATTTGGTTGTAAATGCAACTGTTTGCTTAAAAATTAATTTAAAAAATTTAAGATTCAACTATTTAGTTGCAAATTCATATTTCTTGATTGAAAATCAAGTTTTTTGTTGGAAATTCATCTTTTGGAAAGAAAGTTCATTCTTATGGAAGAAAAGTAATTTTTTTTACCATTTTTTGAAAAAATCGTCTTTTTGGTTGAAAATCGACTACTTGCTTGAAAGTTGAACTTCTTTGTTTAACATTAAATTTTTTAATTGAAAATGTAACTATTTTGTTTAAACTTTGTTTTTATTTGGTCGAAAATTAATTTCTTTAACCAAAAATATAAGTATTCCATTTTTAGCTGAAAATTTATCTTTTTTATTGAAAGTTCAACTAATTTGGTTGAAAATTTAATTTTTTTTAGTTGAAAATTCAGCTATTTGGTTATTTTTTTTTTTAATTAAAAATTTAACTATTTTTGATTGAAAATTCGTCTGATTGGTTGAAAATTAATTTTTTCTGACTAAAAATGTTATCATTCCAGTTGAAAATTCAACTCTTTTGGGAGGAATTTCATTTCTTTGGTTGAAAATTTATCAATTTTTTTTTTAATTTAGTTGAAAATTAAATTTTTCTTTTAATTTAATAATATTTTTGAGAAAGTCTAAGACTCTTTTCTACTGAAAATTTCATTACATATTTTGTTGAAAAGTCCACTATTACATTCTTGGCTAAGAATTCGGGAAGACTCAAAAATCCCGAAAAATAAAATTCCCGACCCTGTACAATTTTCGGATAATAAAATTCCCGAATAATAAAATTTTCAAATTAAAAAATTCTCGAATAATAAAATTCGCTATAGAAAGTGCCGAATTATAAAATACCCGAAATATATTTCTGGATGCAATTTTTTTAAAATTATTATTATTTTAAATTCAAACAATAATTTTATAAACTTTAAAAAAAAACATAATTTTTCAATGAAAATATTTGATTATAGTATTTTTAATAAATAAATAATATTTAGAAAAACTTAAAAAAAATTGTTTCAATTCGGGAATTTTTTAGTTCGGATATTTTATAATTTGGCAATATTCTGTCGGGAATTTTATCCCGGGATTTCCAAATTCAGGAATTTTATTATTCGAGAATATTATTATTCGGGAATTTCACAATGTCGGGAATTTTATTTTTCGGTATTTTTCAGTCCCAACAATTCATAATTTTTTGTTAAAAATTCTATTGTTTGGTTAAAAATTTATTTTGAATTACTACCGTGAGTGTCAGATATATTTCACACGAGGTGACATCCCCCCTTTTGTAAAATTTAAACTATAAAGGGCTGTCGCGGCTTCGGTTACTTATTTATTAACCCATCGAATTTGTTAGCAGTATTGTGTTGGTACGAGTGTTCGCAAGAGTCTGCCCCATAAACGGGTTAGGGAAAAGCGGATATGGGAGTTTATCTAAATCGCAGGAGCTACATGCTTAAAATCGCCCTCGACATAAGATCCTGCAGATACTTGACTTCCGCGATTTTATGAAGCAACTCTGCAAATTTCACAATTCTGAAATTTGTAGCCTAATATACAACCAGTTAAATTAAATGAAGAAAATAAATTTTTTACAAAAAATTTGAATCTCCAATGAAATATATAAGTTTTCAATCAAAAAAGATGAATTCTAAATCAAATAGTGGAATTTTCAACTGAAAAAGTTTTTTTCTTGAACAAAGGATGGAATCGTGGAATTTTCAGTTTAAAAGGTTATTTTCAACAAAAGAAAACGAATTTTCTATCAGTTGAAAATACATGAATATTTAACTAAATAGTTGAATTTTCAACGTTTATCGAGGATAAATTTCCAACTAGAACTAGAATAGTTACATTTTCAGATAAAAACCTTAATTTTTAACAACAGAAAAACAAGTTAAATTTTCAACCAAACAGGTGATTCGTACAAAAAATTTAGTAAGTATTAGTTATTTTTTCAATAATAGACAAACCAAAGTCTTCATTTTGATCAATTTAAAAACAGAAATTTACAAAAAATACAAAATTACATCAATTTTGCTTCCTCATAGAGGAAGCTTTGTAATGGTAACATTTTCCAAAAATTTTAAATTAATTCAATTGAACCTTCCCCAATTTAAAAATATCTAATACAATGTTCTAAGCAATTGTCCGGATGTGTGTGTGTGGATGTATGTGTGGATGCGTGGATGTCACGCTTTTTTGTGAAAACGATAACTTGAAAACGGTCGCAGATAAATTGATGAAATTTGGAGAGCTTATCTTCCCGACTAATATATTGAAACTGACTAAAGGATTTCTAAAAATATTTGTTGCATTTTTTTCTGAGCACTTAATAATATTTGAAAAATCAGTTTTTTATAGTAAAACTTTTTTCATTGACATAATTCAAAGTTGATGCAATAATATAAAAGATTCCTTGGTTCGAGACGAATCGATTGACCTATTATTATTATTATTATTATACCATTAAGCCATTTCTCTTTCGGGGTAGGCGTGACTTGCTCGGTTGGAAAATAGTAGTGTGTATATGGGTATATACTATATAGGTATATAGGTATAAATTAGGTAGGTATATAGGTATGAGATAGATAGGTATATAAGTGTTAGGTATAGATATTTTAGATTGATCTGGAATTCTCGTGTTATTTATTTAAATGACACGTTTATTCTGCAACACTGCTCCGACCCAGGTTGTTGATCAATCTCTCTAGCGATCACCCCAAGTGAAGAGCCTCACAAAATTGTTATGTATGGTTCCCCACTTGGGCCCATTAGTATCCAAGGTCTTTGTTTCAGGCGTCATTCATTCTATTCATTGCATTTTTTCATGCAAGCTCTTGTGTTTCTATGGCTTCTTATGTCTCTACGGATTAATGTCTCATGTACAGATTTTAACCATTCTTTCGGCGGCCTACCTCTGAGCATTCTGCCATTTACTTTACCTTTATACGCTTGTTTGGTCAGTCGTTCATCTTTCATTCTTTCAAGATGACCAAACCATCTTAACTGATTTCTTTCCCATGTGTCAACTATTGTCTCTTTTGCACCACATTATCTCGTTTCGGACTTTGCCCATCAGTGTTTTTTCGCATATTGTGCGAAGAGTTTTCATGCCAATCGCGTTAATTTTACTCCTGTCCTTCTCTTGACAGGTCCATGTCTCGCTACCGTATAGTACAGTCGGTACGAATATAGAATTATGTATGGCCATTTTAGCTTTTTTTGATATGTTTTTATTTGTTAGGATGGACCCTGCTCTACCGATAACCTGCTTACCCTTATTTATGCGCCTATCTAACTCCCCATCTATTTTTCCGACGCTAGTGAATAGACTACCTAGATATACGTACTTGTCAACTTGTTCTAATCTCTCATCATTTAGGACAATGTTGCATATTGTTTTCTCACTTTTCCCTCAAACACCATGATTTTTGTTTTATTTACGTTAATTTTGAGGTCCATGTTCTTCATGCTTGTATTAAGTTTATTCAACATTCTTTGCAAGTCCTCGATTGATTCTGCCATAACAATCTTGTCATCTGCGGAAGCTAACCCACGTACCTTGACTGTTTCGAGATCTACACCGTCTTCGTCGAAGAGGGACATTCTTAGACACTTATCCATAAATATGATAAATAGCCATGAGGACATAACGCATCCTTGTTTCACGCTTTGCATAATATCGAAACAGTCACTCAGTTTCCCATTTACCCTTACACTCGCTTTACCACCTGTATATATTGTTTTTATTGCTTGTAAGAGCCTTCCATTTACTCCGTACTCTTTAAGGATTTCCCAAAGTTTATTTCTATTTACTTTGTCAAATGCTTTTTCTAGGTCAATAAATGCACAGAAAACTTTCTTTCCTACTCTCAAGCTTTTTTCTGTGATCTGTCTTAGACTAAATATCTGATCTGTACATGATCTTCCTGGCATAAATCCACTTTGGACTTCCCATATCTTTTCTTCTGTAATTTCCATTACCCTACGAATAAGTATTTTTGAGTATATTTTACTTACGGTACTTAGTAGGCTGATACCTCTATAATTACTGCAGTTGCTTTTATCTCCCTTTTTTTGTATATTGGTACGATAATCGCTTTTCTCCAATCGTTTGGGACTTCCTCCGTCTCGATACATAAATTTATCAAATCGCACAATCTGTGAGGTATGTACTCACCACCGCATTTAAGCATTTTAGCGCTAATACTGTCTACGCCAGCAGCCTTACCGTTTTTTAAGTTCTTAATTATATCTCTAACCTCAGTGACACAGACTTTTTCAATTGGGTTTTCTAATGCATTATGTTCTATGTCGCAGTTTTGTTGTCCTATATCTTCACCTCCTAATAGTTCTTTAAAAGAGTCTTTTAAAGCGTCTACTATCTCGTCTATATCATATAGCATTTCACCTTTGCTGTTTCTCATGCTGGCAAACTCTGTACTTTTACTTTCCTTCAACTGTTTATATAATAGTTTCATAATTCCTTCAAAGTAGTTTTGTATTTTGTTCTCTTCTTCTGTTCTGATTTTTTCTTTACTCTCCTTGACTAGTTTTTTAACTTTCCTCTTTTTGTCTTTGTAATCATTTTCGAGTCTATTTCTCTCCTCATCGCTAAGACCTGTCATGTTTCATGTTCTCTCGTGCGCTTTTTTCTTTTCTTGCTGGGCTGCTTGAATTTCATTATTCCACCGCGCATCACCAGACTTTCTTCCTACCACTGCCGTACCACACACTTCAATTGCAGTTTTAACAATGATATCCCGTCATAAAGTCCACGCGCCCTCTATATCTTCATTGGTTATAAAGATATAGAGGGCGCGTTGACTTTATTACGGGATATCATAATATTAATATATTTTATTAAAGCGTAGGGAAGTTATGGTAATTTATATATTTTGAAAATCGGTTTTTTAAAGTAAAACTTTTTTCATTAACATAATTCAAAGTTGATGCAAGAATATAAAAGATTCCTTGGTTCGAAACGAATCGATTGAGCTATAATAATAATACATTTTAATAAAGAGTATGGAAGTTATTGTGATTTATATATTTTGAAAATCGGTTTTTTATATAGTAAAACTTTTTTCATTCTCATAATTCAAAGTTGATGCAAGATCAGAAAAGATGTGTTGATTCGAGTCGAAACGATAGACCTTCAATATTAATACATTTTATTGAAGAGTAAGGAAGCTATG
Source organism: Andricus curvator (assembly GCA_932195095.1). Classification (NCBI taxonomy): domain Eukaryota; kingdom Metazoa; phylum Arthropoda; class Insecta; order Hymenoptera; family Cynipidae; genus Andricus; species Andricus curvator. Next base: position 6,453 of record CAKNYM010018698.1, read on the forward strand.
GTAATGCATAATATTTGAAAATACGGTTTTTTATAGTAAAACTTTGTTCTTCAACATAATTTAAAGTTGACGCAAGAATATAAAAGATTCCTTGGTTCGAAACGAATCGATTGACCTATAATATAAATACATTTTAATAAAGAGCATGGAACTTATTGTGATTTATATATTTTGAAAAGCGGATTTTTATAGTAAAACTTTTTTCACTATCATAATTCAAAATTGATGCAAGAACGGAAAAGATTCCTTGATTCAAGGCAAATCGATTGATCTATAATATTAATACACTTTATTGAAGATTAAGGAAGTTATGCTCATTTATAATATTTGAGTCATCTGCTCCAAACAGAAAAACTTTTTTCATTGACATAATTCAAAGTTGACGCATGAATAGAAAAGACTTTTTGATCCTAAGTTTTCAAATAGGGTAATTCTGACAATTTTTCTTAAGAAATCATAAAGCTGGGAAAGGGGTAGGGTGCTACAGAACTTTTCCCATCCTTTTTCCAGCTCGAAAAATTATCATTTCGAATACAAAATTTAATTTGTCTGATTTGTCTTTGTGTTAAAAAATTTTGTTGTATTATTTTGTAGTTTTGCATTTTTTGTACATTTCTATTTTTAAATTGATCAAAATGAAGACTTTGGCTTGTCTATTATTGAAAAAAATAACTAATGCTTCCTCTATGAGGAAGCAAATACATTTGCTAACGGGCAGCAATGTGCTAGTGAAATGAGCACCATATAATTATAAATACAAACAAAGTAGAAACACTCGAGATCGAATTCACAGCTATTTTAATTATGTTAGTGAAAAAAGTTTTACTATAAAAAACCATGTTTTCAAATATGATACATTACCATAGCTTCACTCAAAGAAATGTCCTTTTGTGACAAAAGGATGTTTCTTGAAGTAAATGAAATTTCCTCTTAAATTTAAAGTTGAGAGGATTTTCATTTGTCTCAACAGGAATCCATTTGCAGCAAAAATTTTCCTTATGCGACTAACTTCACCTACTCCTGCAGCCAAATAATGCTGTTTGTGTAAAAAATATATTCACTTCGTTCAAAACAAAACAGGCAAGAAGACAATGCTTTTGTTTCAAGACGACTTTTTCTCTGATTGTTCCTTACTCTTCAATAAAATGTATCAATGTCATAGGTCAATCGATTCGTCTTGAATTAACACAACTTTTCTATTCTCGCATCAACTTTAAATTATGAGAATGAGAAAATCTTTATTATAAAAATAGATTTTAAAAATATATAAATTACCATAACTTCCCTACTCTTTAATAAAATGTATTAATATTGCAGGTCAGTCAATTCGTCGCGAACCAAGGAATCTTTTATATTCTTGCATCAACTTTGAATTATGATAAAAAAAAAGTTTTACCATAGAAAAACCGTATTTGCAAATATTATGCATTACCATAGCTTCCTTACTCTTCAATAAAATGTATTAATATCATAGGTCAATCGATTCGTCTCGAAACAACACATCTTTCTTCTTCTTGCATCAACTTTGAATTATATAATTGAAAATATTTTTGCTATGAAAAACCGATTTTTAAAATATTATTGAATGCTAAAAAATGCAATGAATATTTTTAGAAATCTTTCGGTCAGTTCCAAGATATTAGTGGTGAAAATAAACCCTCCAAATTTCATCAATTTATCTGCAACCGTTTTCAAGTTAACGAGTTCACAAAAAAATGTGACATCCACACACACATCTGGACAATTGCTTAGAACATTGTATTAGACATTTTGCAATTGAGGAAGGTTTAATTGCATGAATTTAAAATTTTTGGAAAATGTTACCATGACAAAGCTTCCTCTATGAGGAAGCAAAACATTGTATTTTTTTGGGACACCAATAGTGGTCAATGAAAATGCAAATCAGAAAAACCTGATAGACTTTAAAGACACTAAATTCAAGGGGAATTGAGTTATGCATTTTTCACCTTGCATTCTCTTGTCGCTCAAACCCTTGAGTTCTTTGAACGCAACAAAAGCATAATGACGATATTATGCCGTTGTTACTATTGTCGCACGCTAGATTCTCAAGGGCCGTCTTTTTGCCCATTGGAGCCGCGGAATGACCATCGAAAAGGGCGTTTAATGCGTGCTCACACGCGCTCCAAGAGAATTTATTCAGCATCAGACTCGAGATCGAAGAGGGTGCTTGGGAATAAAAGTGCGAACCCTCACAACTCACAATAAGCAAACCTATGGAACTAAATCTATGTACGTGCCCCCGAACAAACGCTTGTTTGTTGCCACCTTACTTACAGTTCGATTGGCACTACTGCGTCGCGACGCTTTGCTTTGCTTTTAATAGACAACCGCAGTCCGTCATTCACATAAATGATGGCGAGTGTGTGGTTTTGGTTTTGGTTCTTCATTGTCCTGTGGACATGGGAAGTGAGCATCCTTTCTCGGCTATTCGCGCTCCATTAAGCAGATAACGAGCCAAGTTGGGCGCCATCTTCTAATTCCAATAATTAACGGGTAGCCACACGGAGAAAATAGATGTTCACACTTAACATCTAGATGTTCAGGGTTGACATATTTATTGTTAAACTATATGACAGTCATCTAGATGTTAAAGTAATTAATCGATGTTATATTGCGATCGTATGCGTCTGGGTGAATTGTACATTATAAAAAGTGTTAGTCGATATAAAAATGACATACTTGAGACCAGAAAAAGAGCTCGATGATTTTCAGAAGTTCCTTCATTGTCAAAGTTTTGAGAGACAAATGCTCTCCTCATCACGAAACAAAAATGAACAGTCAAAAACAATTCCTTAGTAACATTAAAGAAGCCAATATTTCGCAATTGGAAGAAATCATACTCTCAAGAAATATAAACTTACCCATTTTCAAAATCTAAATCACGTGTGAGTTACCACTAATAATCATTTTTAACTTAATTATTACTTGTTTCAATGCGAACGGATGCATATGACACGTGCCACGATGCGACGTACCACACTGTTAGAAAAATCTGTACTAGATACAGTATACATGGAATGGAAGCAAGAATGCACAACATGAAATTAAATTTAGTATACCAGCATACAGTAAATTTAGTATATGCATATACTGAATTAAGTATGCACGTACATGAAATTTAGTATACGCGCATACTAAATTCAGTATACATGTGTCGAAATTTAGTATACGCATATACTAAATTCAGTATACGCGTTCCGTTTCGCGTGGGTTCCGTCTTCATCATCTGTGAACATGATCAGATGAAAAATGAAATTAAAGAAAAAAGTTTTAATTTTCAAATAATCATATCGTTGAGCTACATTTACGTTAATAAATTAAACATACGTTTTAAAGAAACTCAAACAAATTCAGCGAAATACAAGCCTGCCACCGGCCACGTTGCCCGACTCGCGTAAATCGAAACGCGCTTGCGCAGCTGAATATAGTAAACACGTATATGAATTTTAGTATACAGAAACTATGAAATTCATATACATGAACGAATACACTTAATAAATTTAGTATACATATAACTTCATAAAAGAAATTCAGTATACGTAAGTATACTAAAATTGCAAAGTGTAATGAATTTAGTAAACATATAGGAAATTTAATGTGCCCGTGTATACTAAAATTGCAAACATTTCTAACAGTGCTTCTGAGGCTATACACAGACGCCTGGATATTTTGAAATCCGAGATGTAACAATTTATTGACTAAAGATTATAAGAATTTAACATCTAGAGATTATATTTGGTAACATCTTCATATATTAGAAACATATTATAGATTATACGCGCTAATATACTTTTCTATACGGTGTATTATCCATTAATTCTATTATCCAGTTCGTATAATCCATTTTTCTCAGTGTAAATTTGACCATGTTGAAAGGTAGTGCAATCTATCAATGAAAAATTATGATTAGTTAATTTGGAAACTGGAGAAAGAAGAAGAGTTCTGCTCCATCTTGATGGTTGGTTAACATCGAGAAGTTAGACAAATGCTGTCCTTATCAGGAAATAAAACTAAAAAGTAAAAAATAAGTCTTCAGTAACATTAAAGAAGCCAATATTTCGCATTTGAAAGAAAACGTACTCTCAAGTTATAATCTCGAATTAGTTCTGTGTCAAATAATGTAATTGTTGGTATTAGAAATTTGACCATGTTGAAAGGTAATGCAGTCCATCAATAAAAAATCATGATTAGTTAATTTTAAAAGAGCAAAAAGAACAAGATCCCCGTTCCATATTGATGTTTGTTTAACATCGTGAATTTAACTTTTGATGTTAACCATGGAGTGCAACGCTTATTCTGTCTCCTCTTTCAAAATTAACTATTTTTACATCTATTCTGTTCAAAAATGTTGAATGTGTCCCTAATTTTTTTCTTGATGGACTGCACTACCTTTCAACATAGTCAAATTTAGAATACTAACAACGTCACTGTTTTTCACAGAACTAACTGGTGATGAGAATTTGAGAGTATGGTTTCTTTCAACTGTGATATATTGGAATTTTCATTTTATCATTGACTTATTTGTACTTTTTATTTTTGTTTACTAATGAGGAGAGCATTTGTCTCTCGAAACGTTAACAATAAAGGATCTTCTTAACATCATCGAGATCTTTTTCTGGTGTAAAGTATGGCATTTTTATACCTGCTGCACTTTTATAATAGATGTTGAATGTTAATTTTTGTGGATATTAAAAGATATATTCAAGTATACAACGTAGAGCTTTCTTATCTCGACGGTTTTTTTGGAGAGGTAATAGCACTTTTATCAATCATTTTACTCTATCCAAACAATTGACAGCATTATTATTACTATCCTGTGACACGACACGAAAAATGGTATATAAGCTTCATCAATTGAACGATTCTAACATCTTGGATGTTTCAGTCTAACTCTTGGAAGTTTTAGTTGAACATAAAAATATTTGTAGGCCTAACATCTCGAAAGGATAGCGCTCTCTAAATTTCTCGGAGTCGGATTCTACTCTACTGGAGCGAAATTTTACTTTTTCTACCTGTCACATCTCATCCAATCCAACTGGAGTCGACCTTCACCTTTCGTTAGAGCTCTAATTTAGTGTGAAATAATGTCACTAGGTTTATTTATTACAATATAATAATAGAGGAATTAATAATAATTATAGGAATTTATTTATATTATTCTCATGCGCCGTATAATTAATTTAAATCAGTTCCTGATCTGGAAGATTCGCAGCGTTCAGTCTGAAAGAAGTAAAAAATTAATTCCTTTTTATTTTTTGTTTAATTTTTAGTAATATTATAAAGATTATTGCTTCCATACCTTGGTATAATTGGAGGATCCTGTAATTGAAGATTTATACCGATCTGAACAAAACCGGGGTAAATTTGAACAATTCTCGGGGCGATATGCATAAAAATTTAAAAAAAAATTTCCAATGCATTTTTGGACCACCCTAATGCGCAGTAAGGTGGTCTAAAACACTTTTTTTCGAATTTTTATGGGGACACCCCCCAAATTTGTTCGAATGCACCCGAAAATAAATCCATTTTTTTTGTTTAAAAAAAAATGATATTTAGGAGTGGCGCAAGCCCCATGAAGTTTAACATGTATTTCCCATAAGAAAAAAAGACGTTTTTGTAAATCTCATTCAGAATCCTCAATATGATCTCAATCGAATTGAAACCCAACATTTCTCTTCACAATTAGCCATAGAATACGAATGAAATATCAATTTTCAAAAACCAACACCATCAGTCTGTTTTATAGGGTCCCAAAGAAACCCCATAAGTGAAAAAATGGGTTTTGCGAGTTATTGGCGCTAATTATGATTTTTTGCGGTTTTTTTAATGCGAATTGTTTCTAATACATAAAATATTACT
>CAKNYM010018699.1:0-19383 GCA_932195095.1 Andricus curvator
GAGGTCATAACATTTTGCAAAGTGATGACCAAACAAATGAAAAGTTTATAATCCAAAGTGAAGAGCCTCCCCTAGGGGCTGTGACACCTTGTAGTTGGTGGGGAGGCTTAAGCGTGTGGGACATGGGGGTCAAAAAGACCTCGGCCTGCATGCGTATGGATATGAATGAAAGGATCCCTATAAACGGGCTCTCCTGGGATGCGTGATTACGGTATGGCAGAAGGGTGAAAGAGCCTAGCTAACGCGGGCCTTCTGGATCCCTGGGTCGAGGCCCCTCCCGGACTGATTTACAGTTTCGAAATCGGGACAGGAATGACCTGCGGCCCGCATAGCGATCAATAAACAGCTTTTGTGGTCTATAAATTTGTCGATTAAGTACTATTAGGTAGGTGAACATATTCCCAGAATTTAAAGAAAATCGAAGAACATGACTTTTAAAGTTGGGGCAGTTGAGAAATAATGCCCCTTATGTGGATCTACACAGCGATCTTGCGAGCCAGGCTAACCTATGCGGCGGTGGTTTGGTGGAGCAGGGTCGAGCTGTCCACTGTGAAGTCTCGACTGGAAAGGATCAGGGGACTGATTTTGAGAAGCGTCCCAGGTGCCTCCAAGTCGACACCCACGATGGCACTGGGGGCAGTAATAGGTTTGGAGCCCCTTCATCTTACCATCAAGGCCGTGGCTGCGAAGGCGGCCTGGAGACTAAATTTGGGAAATGACAGAAGGATCTCGACAGCAGTGGAGATCTCAGTCGACATCGCGAGGAGGCCGACACTGAACATGCCCAGGAACAAAATGGCCACTCGCTACCTCTTCGACAAGAAGTATCGAGTTAGCCTATCCAAGAAGGAGGAATGTGTTAACGGCGACGCACACCTGCCCAGTGATGGAGACAACTGGTTTACAGATGGCTCCAGGAACGAGGAGAATGCAGGAGCCGGTGTATATCGTAGCAGAAATGGAATAGGCTTCACTATCGAGATGGGGTCCTACGTAACAGTTCTACAATCTGAGATTATGGCCATACTCCAGTGCGCCTACAAAGCAATGACAACAAAAGGAACATCCGGATCTGCTCAGACAGGGGGGCTGCTATATTGGCCTTGAATGGAACAACGACCTCGTCGCTATTAGTATAGAAATGCTTTGAGGAACTAAATATGTTAGCGACGGAAAACGGAGTCACTCTGCTATTTATCCCTGGACACATCGTATCAAGGGCAATGAGATATCGGATAGGATAGCCAAACTAGCAGCAAGAAGAAATTTTACTAGACCCGAGCCAGTTGTAGGTATTTCCAAGGGGTCAGTCCCTGAAGAAATAAACAGTTGGCTGACTGAGGAACACCAGAATGAGTGGGACTTGGTCTCTGGTTTCAGACAGGCCAAAGCACACTTGGGCTCAAAGCTTAACTCTAAACGAGCAAGGGAAATACTCAAGCTCGGGAGAAACGGAATCAAGGTCCTAACAGAAATGTTTATAGGACATGGGAACCTCGGATATCACAGACATAAGATAGGGCTTGCGGAAAGTCCCGTCTGTCGTCTGTGCGGAAAGGATAATGAGACAGCTACTCACATCCTTTGTCAATGCCCTGCGATTGCGGGGAAACGTCTAACACTCACAGGCAATTACTGCATCAGTGAGTCAGACATATCAGCCAACAGCGTGGCTGCGGTCCTCTCCCTATGGAGAGTGATTTAGGGTCACACTTAGGATAATAATAATAATTATATAGTTAAAAGTTTGTCATAAGGATAACCGCAGGATTTCGCCGGGAGCGAGTGCTAATCTGGGAAATTGAACCCGCTCCCAGCGAAATCGTGGTAAAATTTCAGCTGTAACCACGTCTCACGAAAGTGAGATAGGTGGTCACAGTCTACGACAAATTTGATACGATGATCCGGCAAAAGTCTCGTGCACCCTGAGGACACGGAGCGACCCAGGGACGACCGCCTTCTGCATTTTCCCCGCAAGTGTCTCAGCATTTTGTTGACACGCAGGGATGCTTTTCAGGCTATTAACCAGTGAAACCTTAGCACCTCCAAGAGCGCCGATGATCAAGACGATAAGCTTAATAGAATATTCCGGGTATAACCGTCGAAACTCCCTTATAAGGTCTTTATACCTCTCTGTCTTTTCTTTCTCCTTGGCTGTGACATTTTTGTCAGCTGGTGCCGAAAATTCGATAACGAACACGGTTCGTTTCTCGAAGTCAAGGAGAACTATGGCAGGCCTCGAGTGCGCAACAGAAACAGTTGTCGAGAATATGAAGTTCCAGTATATGCGGCACTTCTCATTTCCGACAATATACTTTATTGCCCTAGAAGCGTTTAGCGAAGCGGTATTTGGGCTAATGCCGTAAGAGTGACAGAGATCGTAATAAATATAATAAAGATAATAAAGATGATCGGGGTGTGCATGACACGCTTTGCAGCTATCATTGGGAATGTCTTGGCTTAAAATGTGGCGACGGAATGCTAGAGTGGAAATGATACCGTCTTGACATGCCAAAATGAAACGTTCCGTGTTTGAATTCAATTCGGGTGATTTAAGAAAATCAAACGTTAGCTCATATGACATCGACTGATCCTCCACATTTCTGTGGAAATACGCAGAAGTTTTTCTCCTATGCTTTCTTAATCCGGTCCTTCAGGAGTGAGTAATTGAGATGGATAAGATTTGATGCATTTTGCTCACCTTTTAAGAAGAGGTTCTTGTCCATTTGCGACTATATGTGCTGTATCCAGAATAATCCTGTTGCGAAGACATTCAAGATTCACTATTCCGCGACCACCTTGACGGCGTGAGATGTAAAGCCGCGGAACAGAAGACTTGATTAGCATGGTTTTATTCATGTGTATAACCTTTCGGGACCGGATATCGAGGGATCTGAGATCGTCTTTCGTCCATGGAACCACTTCAAATGAATAGAGTACTACTGGGACGGCAAGCATGTTCGTGGATGATACTTTGTTCCTCGCCGACAGTTCGGAAGACCATATCCGTCGGATGAGACGTTTGTATCTGCATTGGAGAGTATCCTTTATAGATTTCACGTCCTGAATGCGGCTCTGTGGCACGCCCAGGTATGTATAGGTCTCTGCAGCGTCAAGATGTCGTAAAGCGCTTCTGTCGACGAGCTCAGGATCTTCGGGGATGTCATTAGGTTTTCCTTTCTTCAAATTAACCAGGTTTGCCGCAGAGGTACTTTCCGAAATGGCGAAGTTCGAGAGATAGTGGCAATAATGTTAAGCAAAAGAGGAGAGGGCTCACGGTGTCGATGAGCAGGTTCTCCCGACATCCTGCTACGCCTTTCTTTGAGCCGCGTTGTTCGTACATCTCTCGCCACAAAGGTCCAATTATCCGAACAATCCTATCATTTAGGATAGCTGTGAAGATCTTATACAGTGTCTTCAGACAAGTTATTGGCCTGTAATTCTTAGTTTCAGTTAAGTTACCCCTCTTCGGCAGGAGCACTGTGCGCCCTTTCACCAACCACTCCGAAATAGGCTCTTCCGACTTTAGATATGAGGTGAAAATGCGGGCCAGATGCAGGTCGGTTGAAGGAAACTTCTTCCACCAGAAGGTAGTGATAGGTGGGCATTCTTCCTCAAGTGTTATTAGGGCACGGCACAGCTCCTTAAAGCTATTTGTATTCTGCGAGTTTTCTTTCAGTGGATGATGGACTTCGTAGACTTCTCTCCAAAATGCCTCGACCTCCTCTGGTAAGGGCGGGTGGACGACAGTAACTGGAGGGTCTCGTAAGATTCGAGATGGGTCAGAGAAAAACTGTTGATTTTCTCTAACCCACCTCTCTCTCCGCTCTAGACTTCTCCTAGCGTTAGATAGTACTCGTATTCGGTCAACAATATGCTGCCTGATGGTCAGTAGCTTTGACTTTTTAAGTGTGTGATAATGGATCCGCAGTTCGCGCGCGAACTGTCGAACCTTGTCAGAATACGGGTACTATCTGACGCTAGGAGAAGTCTAGAGCGGAAGGAGAGGTGGGTCAGAGAAAACCAACAGTTTTTCTCTGACCAATCTCGACACTTCCAAGATCCTCCAGTTACTGTCGATCATTCGCCCAAACCAGAGGAGATCAAAGCATTTTGGAGAGAAGTCTAGGAAGTCAAGAATCCACTTCAAGAATGCTCAAAGAACATAAATAGCTTCAAGGAACTGTGCAATGACCTCATAACACCTAGGGAAGAATGCCCATCTATCACTACCGAGGAGGTGAAAATAGTATTAAGAGGCATGAAGAACTATTCCGCTCCGGGACCAGGTGGTATCAAGACCTTCTGGTGGAAGAAGTTTCCTTCAACCCATCAGCATCTGGCCCGTACTTTCACCTCATATCTGAAGTCGGGAGAGCCTATTACGGGGCGGTTGGTGGAAGGGCGCACAGTACTCCTTCCAGAAATGAACAACTTAGCTGACCCGAAGAATGACAGGACAAGTACTTGTCTGAACACACTGTATAAGATCTTCAAAGCTATCCTAAATAATGGTATTGTTTGGACAATCGGACCTATATGGCGAGAAATGAACGAACAACTCAGCTCAAAGAAAGGCGTAGCACGATGTGGCAAGAACCTGCTCATCGATAGATGTGTCTGCAAAGACGCAGCATTCTACCAGCGCTTCTTATCCATGGCCTGAATGGATCACCGGAAAGCTTTCGAGTCAACCTCCCATAGACATATCATCTGTTGGTTGGAAAGCGTAAACCGCACATCCGCACATCGTGAGGTGCATAGATAGATTGATGGCGCTTTGGAAAGCCAGGTTTACAATCTCATCTGCAAAACATCGTGTGACAACTAACACTGTCACCTTTCAGAGGGGTTTCTTTTTTGGCGACACCATGAGCCCACTCCTCTTTTGCCTCACATTATTGCCACTATCTCTCGCACTTTGCCATTCCGAAGGGTACTCCTGCGGCAAACCTGGAAATCGAAAGCATAAGGTCACTCATGTATTTTACATGGATGATCTCAAGATCTATGCTAAAAATATAGTGCAACTACTAGGTTTATTTGAAGCGATGAAAACTTAATGGCATCCCTGAAGACCTTGAGCTCGTCGAAAGAAGCGCTTTACAACGCATTAGCGCTGGAGAGACCTATACAAACCTGGGCGTGTCACAGAGCGGCATTCAAGACGTGACATCTATAAAGAATACTCTCCGAAGCAGATACAAATGTCTCATACGGCATATTTGGTCTTTCGAACTGTCGGCGAGGAACAAAGTATCTGCAAGGAACACGCTCGCCGTGCCGTGATTAGTACTCTAATCATTTGGAGTGGTTCCATGGACGAAGGATGAGCTCACATCCCTTGATATCGGGTAACGAATGGCCATGCACATGAACAAAAGCATGCACCTTAAGGCTTCTGTTCCGCGACTCTACATCTCACGCCGTCAAGGTGGTGGCGGAATACTGCATCTTGAATGTCTTCACAACAGGATTATTCTGGGTAAGCACATTTAGTCGCAAATGAAAGAGGCCCTTTTCTTAAAATGGTCAGAAAGCACGAAGAAGTGGGCAAAGGACCGTTTCTGTACAATGCAGCGGAGGAGGTTATTGAAACACTCGGATTTCACTTCAACATCAGGGGTGAGGCAAATGCATCAAATCTAATCCATCCCGAGAATTCACTCCAAAAGGACCAGATTAAAAAAGCACAGAAGAAAAACTAACGTTTGTGTTCCTTAAATCACCCGGATTGGATTTGGGCATGGAGGGTTTCATTTTGGCATCCCAAGACGGTGTCATTTCCACTCTAGCATACCGTCGCCACATTTTAGGCCAAAGGCACAATGCGGCACTAAGAGTGCTTTATTACCATCTCTGTAACTCTTAGGGCATTAGCCCTTATACCGCTCCGCTAAACGCTCCTAGGGAATTAGAGTGAATTGTTGAAAATAAGAAGTGTCGCATTTGCTGGAACTTCATATTCTCGACGATTGCTTCTGTAGCGCACTCAAGGCCTGACATAGTTCTCCCTGACGTTGAGAAGCGTACCATGCTCGTTATCGAATTTTCGTCACCAGCTGACAAAATCATCATTGCCCAGGAGAATGAAAAGAAAGAAAGGTATAAAGACCTTGTAAGGGAGTGGCGACGGTTATACCCGAAATATTCTGTTAAGCTAATCGTCCTGATCATCGGCGCTCTTGGAGGTGCCAAGCTTTCACTGGTTCATAGCCTGAAAAGCATCCCTGCGTGTCAACAAACTGCTAAGACACTTGCGAGGAAGATGCAGAAGACGGTCGTTCTTGGGTCGCTCCGTGTCCTCAGGGTGCACAAGACTTTTGCCGGATCATCGTATTGAATCCGTCGCAGACTGTAACCACTTATCTCACGGTCGGGAGACGTAGTTACGGCTGAAATTTTACCGCGATTTCGCTGGGAGTGGGTGCAGTTCTTCAGATTAGCACCCGCTCTCGGTGAAATCCCGCAGTTGTCCTGATGACAAACTTTTAAATATGTATATATTGCGACCTGCGGCTTATATAGGAACCCTGTAAATATGTAACTTTCTCAACAACCGTGAATTCGAATTAAGAGTAGCCTGTAGACCGAGGAATCCGCCTGAGAAGAGCGTGATTGGAGAGTTAGTCGGCGGCTGGACAACGAGTGACAAATTTTACTGGAAGTAATCTCAGGGTGGAATAGCTTGTTCACAGGCTATATCTGACTCCGAGCTCTTCTCTTATCAAGCTGGTAATCCCACTTGACAGGTTGATCCACATACTATCTATTGAAATCATAGACTTACTTTATATACCTGTGGTGAACTGACTTTGTGTGTGGTGTAAAGTTTACGAAGGAATTAGTGAAACATTCTCGAGATGGAATAACTTGTTGACAGGTTATATCTGATCCCGATTAATTTCCTGAATCCGCGACATTTATACAATCCAGTGAGGTTTTATTGAGGTCGAATAGCTTGTTGGCAGGTTATATCTGACCCCAATTATACTTTTTGATTGTACCATCGATTCGATTTACCAAAAGTGTTTTTGGGGTAGAATAGGCTGTTCACAGCCTCTAGCTGACTTTGATTCCTTACTTCAATCATGAATGATAAATGAATTGAAATGTAAATGAAATATAGAATATATTTTTTGCAAAACCCACCTCTAAAGTTGACGTTTTCATGCTTCTAAATTGTGCCTAAAGGACCTTATTTGAGCAGACTGTGTGCGAATAATTTTCGCGCATGCGCAGTTTAAAGATGGCTTACTTGGTGAAAAAGCTGCGCATGCGCACTTTCGACATGATGTACTTTAGACACTGGCATAGGCAACTTTAAACACTGGTGTTGATATCTTCTTGAAATAAATTTAGATTTAACTTGAACAAATGTTGTAATGATTGAAGTTTTTTTTTAGAGTTTTCGTAGCCCCTCCCCGGAAAAAGAGCATAAACGCCAACATTTTTTTCAAATAATTTTTTTTTTAACAAATTTTTTTCAACAAATTTTTTTTTCACAAAATTTTTTTTACCAACTTTTTTTGCACAAAATTTTTTTTTAGCACATTTTTTATTTCAATCATTTGAAAAACAAAAATTCAAAAAAATAGCGTGTGATACACGTGCGCATAGGTGATTGGTAACTCGTGTGCTTGAATCATTCGCCTGCGGCTCATGCTGCAAAATTCACACTCACACACAATTACCTATTTTGCGCACTTGTATCATAAATAACTATTGTTCCTTTAAACCTATCCCAGGAACAGTGCCACAGCGAAAACATCTTTTATCGCAAATTAGCTAGGACTTACGTGAAATAAGTATGTGCAGTTATTTCGGTAATTAATATCCAATTATCCATTTATATACATTATCCATTTATATGCAATAAGGAATTTTATAAAACTATGGAATTTAAAAAGACAAATTTTACATGCTTGAGTAAGCTAACAAAATAGCATTCTACTAAATGTCTTATAGAAACTTATAAAAATGGACAAAAGGATATATAAAACCATATAGAGCCATATAGAAATTTTATAAATTCTATATGGCTCTATATGATTATATATATCCTTTTGTCCATTTTTATAAGTTTCTATAAGGCATTCAATGGAGGGAGACTGTCACTTCCAAGACAGATCCTTAAGGTATAAAACTCAAGTAGAATTATTTTGTTATTTTCAAAGATTTATTATACGAGATTTACTCAAAGACCTGGAACTCGATTATAAGCGTAATGACCGAGTCATCTTAGAATAGAAGTGTGATTGTGTCTGCTTGCGTGCGTGCGTGCATGATCACTGGCTAAAGAGAAACTGCTCTTTGGCTTATACATTTAATTCTCTATCCTAATTTGCTGTAAGGGTTAGAATATCGAATAGAAAAAGAATAGGATATGACATAGAAACCCATAAATAATTTTGAATGAATGATTACACTCTTTTATTGAAGACTTAGCCTAACGTGATACATGTAAATAAGAATAGAATAAAATTTCTACGAATAAACAGATACTTTTACCGAATATTGGAACTTTATTCCTTCTCTTATGAGATCTTCTCTTTTCGCATTTATTACAATAAATTAAAAATCGAATTGAAATTAATAAATTAAAATAAAATTAGTAGGCCTCTAAGCTCGAGGGCCTCATTTGGAGCCCACCGTGGGTCAAGAAGAGTGTAAGAAGGAATAAAGTTCTTTGTGCACCCTCTTTAAGTAATCCTAATGTATGAACGAAAAGCCATAGAATCATTTTTTTAAAGAAAGCCTAAAAGGATTTACTTAGAACCACCTACGAATAAGAAACATATTCCCGAATGGATGAACGAATTGGATGTACATATAAAAATCAAATAAAATCAGGAGAGCTCTGAAGTAGCTGCAATGAATAAACAAAAGATTCTAAAGAAATTCTAAAAAGAAAAGATATCAGTGCCTATTTTCTAATTTTATTTGTAAAACAATTATAAAAAACATCGAGAAAAAAACTGTAATTAGAAAATTATAATAAGAATGAAAAATGAGTAGTGCAAACCTGCGATCTTCCAAGATAGATGAGAGAACTAAAAAAGAAAGCGAATCGGAAGAAAAAGCAACAGGTGGATATCTGGATCAAACAATCAGAAATAAAAATGCTAACCTAAGTGACATAGCAACTGCGAGCCACGGTATGTCGAATCAGAACACCTCAGAACAAACTTGGATGGAAATCAAGCAGAAGCTGGAAGAACTGGAGAAAAGAAAAAGGAGAATGATGGAGGAGAAGAGAAAACGGACGGAAAAACAAGCAGTGGTGAGTGAAAAACTAATACAATAAAGATTTACAACCATGGAGAAAAGCATTAACTTTTCTCGAGAAATAAGAACCAATGCCTAACAACGAGGAAATACTGTAGCAATAGAAGAGAAGGTTACAAGATTTGACGCTGTAATGGAAATTATCCTCTTCGTAAACAAGCTTAGCGATACACGAGCAAATATGGAAGGAACATCGAAAAGAACCGGGAAAAGAAGATCAAAGTGCTATATAGCAAATTTACATGTGGGAAGCATCCACACAAAGGTACTCATTGACGCCGGTGCGGAAGTAACCTGTGGTTTCCAAAAATTCATGAAACATAGCGAAGAACACTGTAAAAACTACCCTAGACTTCCTATTTCAGGAGTATATTCAGCTGGGCCAATGGTGGATGGGGGGGGGGGGGCAATGCGCTTACATCGACAAATCTACACAGATGTAAAAATACCAAATCGCACCCTGCAACTGGTATTTTTGCGGTACCATACCTTTCGAGGTCGTACATCATTGGAATCAACGTGCTGAAAGAATTCAAATCAAAAATTGACCTACATATGAAAACCCTAACTTTTCCGTACCTGGAGAAAGCACCATCCTTTCGAATCATGAGAGATGATCAGGTAAAACAGGATGCAACTTGTGAAGTGAACTCCCTAGAAAAAGAAGATCAGACATGGATAACCTCAAACAATGAGGAAAACTATCAAGAAAATGAAGATCTACTGACAGAAATCACATGGAAAGAAATTGAGGAGAAGACAAAAGAGAGTTCAGAAGTGAGTCCTGAAAACAAAACGAAACTGAAAGATCTGCTCTGGAAATATAAGAGGGTGTTTCGACGAAAACTGGCCTGCTCAAATCCTATGAACACAATTTAAAGGTCAAAGAAGGACAACCGTTCATAGGAAGAAGCTATCTGGCACCCATGGCTTACAGAGAAAAAGTTAAGGAAGATATCAAGAGAATGCTGGAAATGGACGTCATCCAGCGATCCAGTAGCCCTTATATCAACCCAATAGTAACAGTCATAAAAAAGGATGGATCAGTAAGATTGTGTTCAGATGTAGGAAAACTAAATGAAATCCTAAATGAAGACTGGGAAAGTACTGAACCTGCTGACGTATTATTTCAAAAATGTAAAAGGAAGAATATAATGTTAAATTTGGACATGACGATTAGTTTTTGGTAGTTGCCCTTACAGCCCGAGTCAAGACAATACAATGCACGGCGTTCCAATATCTTGGAATGTGTTACAAATTTGAAGTGGTACTATTCGGGCTGAAAACTATCACGACGGCTTTGGTCCGAGGATTGGATCAAGCTCTACAGGGAATCGGTTATCACATATCATTTGATGACGATATCCTCGTCCCCTTTACAATCGCACGAGCAGCATCGCAAACACTTGCAGGAGATCCTGCAGAAACTTGAGAATCACAAATTCACGCTGCATCTGACCAAGTCACATTTCTTTAGGAAAGAAACTCAGTTTCTAGGCTTCATTCTAACAATTGAAGAAAACAGACCCGATCCAGACAAGGTGCAGAGCATTAGCAATATCAGAGCAACCATGGTATTAAATAATACAAATTTGTGTCAAAAAATGTCAAATTTAAACTAGATTTTCAAGGTCAATCATTTTTTTCAAGGTTCACAATATTTGTTCTCTATTCTATAATTACTCATCTGCAAATCCCTATAGCATTTATCCCTTTGGGTAATTCCTATCAAAAAATTTACGATTTTGTCACGGAATTTTTTACATTAGCCCACTGTGTGCCATCCACGCCAAATACGGTGAATAACATACAAAAAGTACAGGAAGAAGTAAACGATAATTAAAAAACGGAAGATAGTGCTGAATGCATCGCACACTCATCCGAAAAAGCAGGAACATCGAAGCGACTAATGGTGGAGAACGGCAAAGAAGGCGATGAAAAAAGATTTAAGATTACGCCAACAAAGGTTATTTCAGAGCTAAGCGTCCAGATTATTGAACAGGAAATCCTACAAGAGGTAACTATCAATTGTTTAAGCCTCGTGGGAGAGCACGACAGCAGCCCAGCCTATGAGGGAGAGAAAAGCCAGAACCCTCAAGCAGCTAAGAGTGCAAACAGTCTAAGCCTAACAAGAACGATCACCAAGTGTTTGCTGAGCCGAGCAGAGTTACTCTGTAATTCGCTCCTCGAAGCCCACACGAAAGCAACAACAAAAAGAATACGAGTTATGGATCGAGTCCGGCCTAGAACTAGGAGGGATACACTCTTCGCTAAATAGCGGGGTCCCATAAAGGAGGAAGGAGACCTTTGTGTGGGGTAGAGTTTACGAAGGTTTAGAGCAGCTTTCTCGAGATGGAATAACTTGTTTACTGGTTATATCTGATGCCGATTTATTTCCTGAAACCACGACATTTGTACAACCAAGTGAGGTTTTATTAAAGTGGAATAGCTTGTTTACAGGTTAATCTGACCCCAGTACTTAGAGTGAAATGGATACATCGACGACTCCATTCAATAGGAGTCTATATGCTATCAGCGCCGTACATGAGACTATAACCCTAAGTTTATACACAGCGCATAGTCTCATACACGGAGCTCTCAGCAAATAGACTCATATTGAATGAAGACGCCAATATATGTATTTAAAACACAGTAAATTCAGCTTGTATATTCCAACATATTTGAAATTTTCGAAGACTTACATTTTGCAGGGATCCCTTTCTCGAGTTATCTCAAAATTACGTTTTGCGAAACTTACTGCGAGTATATTATATTATACTTTGCACGTCCTGACACGTTAAAAAGAAAATCTCTGTGTCTGAATTGAGACCGGATAATTTGAGGAAAGCAAACGTAAGCTCCTTCGAAAAGGACTGATCTTCTACATTTATGCAAAAGTTTCCATGCATTTTCTTGCCCAGGAGCAGTTCGAGGACGTTTTTGACCTCTGCTTTCTTTACGGCCGAGAATCTTCGTCTCGGCTGCCTGCTCCAAGGCTTTGTAAAGGAACGCTCCTTTGCCCATTATTTCTTGATCTATGATTATTTTTAGGAGAGGGTCTCTTTCACTTGCGACGATGTGAGCTGTAACCAGGATAATTTGGTTATGAAGACATTGGAGATTTGGAAATCCGTGCCCGCCTTGACGGCGTGTGATGTACAAACGGGGAACGGGCAAAGGACCCCGCACACATCTATAGAAAATATGGTCCCGGTCAAATTGGCTGAAACTGTGGTAGAACGTAGTTTATAATATCCTGATCAAATAAAGTCCTTGGACACTGGGTCCAAAAAATGCCAGGTTTCGAGATAGGAGGGACCAAATGTCACTTTTCATGGACGCGAGAGGAGTTCCACGGTACCTCGAGGACATGGCATGAAATGTCACACGACATGGCATGACCTGACACATCACATGACACGGCATGACATGACACATCACATGACATGAAACATGAAACATGACACATCATGACATAACATGACACCTGAGATGACATGATATGACGCATGACATGACACGAGACATAAAAAATGGCAAATAACCTGACAAGACATATGACATGACATGACACGAAATGACACATGAAGTTACATGAAATGGTATGATATGACACATAGCATGACAAATGACACATGAGATGACATGATATGACACATGAAATGACACATGACATTGCACATGACATGACACATGACATGACAAATGACATGACATGTCATATGAAACAAGACATGACATTTCATATGACACATGACATGACATGGCATATAACACATCACATGGCACATCACAAGCATGACATGACACATGGCATGACATGACATAACACATGACATGACACATGACATAACACATGACATGACACATGACACATGAAATGATCATGTGTCATTTCATGCATCATTTCGTGTGTCATGTGGCGTGTCATGTCGTGTGTCATGTCGTGTGTCATGTCGTGTATCATGTCGTGTGTCATGGCGTGTGTCATGTCGTATGTCACGTCATGTGTTATGTAATGTGTCATGTCATCTGTCAAATCATATCATGTGTCATGTCATCTGTCAAATCATGTCATATCATGTATCATGTTTCATATCATGTGATGTGTCATGTCATGCCATGTCACGTAATGTGTCATGTCATGCCATGTAATTTCATCTCATGTCATTTCATATAATGTTATGTATTATGTAATGTCATGTTACATGTCGTATCATGTGCCATGTTATGTCATGTGGCGTGTCATTGTCATGTCATATCATGCCATTTCATGTGCCATTTTATGTCATAATATGTGGCATGTGCCATCTCATGTCATGTGCCATGTTATGTCATGTTACATATCATGTCATCCGTCATATCATGGCATGACATGGCATGACACATGTGCTATGTGTCATGACATGCCATTTCATGTAACGCCATGTGTCATTTCGTGTCATGTCATGTGTCTTGTCACACATGACATGATATGACACATAACAGGACATGACATGACACAAGACACATGACATGACAAATGTGTTATGTGTCATGCCAAAGCCATTGCATCTAACGTCATGTGTCACGTCACACGCGATAAGATATGTAACATGACATGGCACATTACAGGACATGACATGACATATGACACAAGACACATCGTACATGACATGGCATATGAAACATGACATGACATGTCATATGAGACATAAAATTACATGACATGACATTTCATGTCATGTCGTGTGTCATGTCATGACCCAGTGTCTAAGGACTTTATTTGATCAGGATATTATAAACTACCTTATACCACAGCCTCAGCCAATTCGACCGGGACCATATTTTCCATAGATGTGTGCGGGGTCCTTTATATGTAAGCGCTTTTGCATATGCATGATCTTCCACCTGACGATGAGGAGCTCGTATTTCGTTCATGGAACCATCCCAAACGAGTAGAGTAGAACCGGGATGGCAAGTATATCAGTCGCCGATATCTTGTTCAACGTCGACAGAATGGAAGACTAAGTCTGTCGAAGGAGATGCTTGTACCTGCTTTTGAGAGTCTCTTCACGGATGTTATATTCTGAATGCGGCTCTCAGGCACTACTATGTATAGGTACGTCTCACCAGATTAAAGGTGTCTATCTGCACTTATATCCACGAGCTCAGGGTCCTCGGGAATGCCAGCAAGTCGTCGTCGCTTCAGATGAATCTTGGCACATTTGATAATGCTTATAACCATTTTAAACATTCTGAAGCTGCCTTGCATCAGTAGCATAGATCTTTAGGTCATTTATATAAAATACATTAGTGACCTTACCCGTCTAGAAATAATCGATTGGACACGATTCATAACGATTAAGAGTGATCAAAAGTTGAATCGGTTTAAATTGTTTTTAGTTGTGTCAATTGTTTCCAATCGGGTTGAATTAAGTAAATGTACTTGCCTGCACTGCACCCTCCGTAGTTTTCGTTTGTGGCACACATGACGCGCTCGTGTTTATAGGTTGGAAATTAAATTTTTAACAATTCAACAAAAATTTCAAGTACAAAAAATAGAATGTTTGTTCAGGCGGTATACCAAATGAAGAGTCGAAATTATGTGCGTTAACGGTACGTAAAAATCATGCCATGGAACGATGTGACAGTGATGTAGTGTGTTTATCAAGTAGGCAGTAGTAGTTTCATTTAGCGGGTATATTATTGTAAAACGTTTATTTACTTCTTTTTAAATTCATATTGTTGACATTTTTTTTTGAAAGCGTAAAAAACCGTTTGTAAATAATTATCGCAATATCAAAATGCTGTAGTGACAACTTAACCTCTGATTCAGAATAATGGATACCCAATTGAAAACGATTGGAATCATTAGAACGTAGGATGGCGCCAATATTTTGAAACTCGGACTAAATAATGTGTATAGGTAACTCATTAAATTCTTTTAATTTTTAGTAGAAAAACTTATCCAATCTTTTTAAATGTCAATTTTGAATATTTCAAATAATTTGGTTTGCAATGCCTAATCTTAAAATCTTTTAATTTTAAAGGTTTCGAATTTTTCATTGTATAGTATTAGATTGTTTAGAAGGCTTTATGTAATTGAAAATTTAAATAAATTAACAATAATAAGTAAAAACTGTTACAGATTAAACTATTTTTAAATTTCAACATTAAAAATTGTAGTCTTTACAGGTGAAATAGTTCAAAATTGTATTAGGAATCATCGCAAAAACTGGTTTCCCTTCCCCAAGCACAGACATTTTCAAGGGAGGCGATTCGGCGGACGGTTTCAAATTCCCGGTCAAGTTTTTCAATGTTCCCAGTCAACTAAAAGTAGCATATTCATATTTGCCGCAAAACGCAAACATTTTTTTTAATTCATGACGTTCATTCTAAACATCCTTTAACACAACAAGCAAAATATTGCAAAATAAATGAATTTTTAAAAAATACTTAAATTTTCCACTAAAAATGTCAATTTTTTACAAAAGAAATGAAATAGTTAAACTTTTAGTTGAAAAATTAATTTTCAACAAAAAAGTTGAATTTTCAACCAAAGTGATGAATTTTCAAATAAAATTATGAATCTTCAACTGAATAGTTAAATTTAAAAAAAAAGTTTCAACTAAAATGATGAATATTTAACTGGAACACTTGAATTTTCAACCAAAAAGATGAATTTTTAAACCAGAAGATTAATTTTCAAATAAAAAGAATTATTTTGTACAAAAAATACAATTTTTCAACAAAATACATGAATTTTTAACAAAATAGTTGAATTGTTGACTAAAGAAGACAAATTTTCAACCAAATAGTTGAATTTTGAACTAAAAAAATAATTATTCTCAACCGAAAATGGAGTAGTAACATTTTTAGTAAAAAAAAATTAATTTTAAACCAAACATAAGAGTTTTCAACTAAAACAATGAATATTCAACGGAAATAGTTGAATTTTCAAGCAAAAAAATTAATTTTAACTACAAAATATTAATTTTCAAACAAAACTTAAATAATTAAATTACATGTTAAAAAAATTAATGTTTAACCAAACAAACGAAGTGATAAATTTTCAAATAAAATTGTAAATATTTAACTGAAATAGTTGAATTTTAAACCAGACAGATGCATTTTTTACTGAAATGATGAATCTTTAACTAGAATAATTTAATTTTGGACCAAAAATTGAATAAATAAATTTTTAGGCAAAAAAAGAAAGTTCAAAAAAAGAGAAGAATTTTTAACTAAAATTATGGCACATTCAACTGGAATAATAGTTACATTTTCATTAAGAAAAAATAATAATTTTCAACCAAAAAACATTCAAAGAAAAAGAATAGTTGAATTTTATGCAAAAAATATCAATTTTCAGCCTCAAAGATTATTTTTTTTACAAAAAAGTCAAATTTTCCACAAGGTACATAACTTTTCAAACAAATAGTTTAATTTTTAAATGCAGAATATCGATTTTCAACGAAATAGTTGAAGTTTCACCAAAAAAATATGAATTTTAAATTAAAATAATGAATCTTCCAAGTGAGAGTGATAGTGGGACTGATGGTGACGAATTAACAAGTAAAAATGCTAATATCCGTAGGATATTAGAAGATGAGAAGGAATCTGAATAGCTTGACTC
This sequence comes from Andricus curvator, assembly GCA_932195095.1. Classification (NCBI taxonomy): domain Eukaryota; kingdom Metazoa; phylum Arthropoda; class Insecta; order Hymenoptera; family Cynipidae; genus Andricus; species Andricus curvator. The sequence continues at coordinate 16,907 of CAKNYM010018699.1, forward strand.
TCAGTTAATTTTAATTGTTCTGTACCTAAGATACTTCAAGTAATTTGTTCAATAAATTACATATTTTTTATACAAAATTAGAGACAATGAAATGAATAATTTGATGAAAAAACTTCACCTCATTGGCAAATTTGTTGATAACAGCACTCTCAGCTCGGGGAAATTATTACAAAACATTTATTTAATTTTTTTCATCAACATACTGCTTAAAATGTGTTGTCTCGAAAAAAAAGTAAATAAACGTTTTAAAATAATTCCCGCGAGACGAAAGTGCTGCCATCAAATTGCCACGCCATAACCACGAAATTCTACTACCGATTGGCCCGATTGGTAACGATTGAAACTTTGCAACACTCAATCGTTCCCAATCGTGCACACACTATTAAGAAACACGATTAGAAACAATTCAAATTTCGTTCTGTCGTTCTGAATTGTTTTCAATTAACTATTTCTAGAAGGGTATTCTCGCGGTGATTAGTCTCGCCGTAGAGGAACCCCGGAGAATTGCGTGGTTTGAGAGATAGTAGCGGCCGTTCATGTTAACGTGTTGTCAATACAACATTTCAACATAGACGGCGGCCATTTCTACACGTGGCACACTAGCGCGGTACTCGGAAAGAATTGTAACCATTATTATACGACAAAAATGTGCTCATTTTCGGTTACACTAGTTTGGTCTCCTTATGTCCATTCTCCATGTTGTCAAAGTTGCTCGAAACGTTTAGATCCCGCCAAGTTTCATAGCGTCGACAAGCTTTCCGCTCTTGAATGAAACGGTCTATTGGTCGGAGCAGGACTGTAGTTTTGATGGCTGCCGCCAGATGTCGCATTCACATCATCATCAGCAGTTGTTACAGTTGAGGGAACGTTTCCAGTAGAAAAAATGCCAAATTTATCCATTACGCTTTTAATATGTGACTGCTTTCAGTATTTTACTACCAGTTATTACCATTTGTTACCCAGTTATGTTACTACATCAAGGCTACTAAGTGTGTTAGTTGGGTTTTCACGATTATTCTATAAAGTTTAAAGCAATCATTGCATGATAAAAATAATTATTCATCAAAAAATCTAACCTAAAAATTAGGCAGGAATACGTATTTCAGTCAAATCATCTATTATTGATATTCTTTGCAAAATATGAATCAATTTTTTCGCTACAATATACATTAATTAAGTTGCATTTAGGCTTATAATGCTTTGAAACTTACATGACATGGAAAACTAACATGTTTTTTTGTTGAGAATAACATTTTTTGCAAGAAAAGTGTTTTTTCATTGTATAAAATGGAAATTCCATCTGAATCACTTTGTTTTCGATAAAGACTTATATTATTATTCAAAAATTGTTTTAAACTCGACAAAACAATCGTAAAAACACTTTTATGCACCAATTAAAATGCATGAATCTTTAAAATTGGACCTGCTCTTTCTCTAGTTCTGATTTTTGGTACCAGATGACGAAATGGTCGACCGCCATTCCCAATTAGTTGCTACGATAATTGCATTGAAAATTGTGATAGTTATAAAAGTTATAATTCTAAGTCGTTTACGATTTCATTAAGTGTAGATTTGACTGTGGCTCAATCTATCAAAACTGTACATCACCTTAATATTTCGGAGTTATCTTTCGATGCACTCTTACAGCCATAAGAACGTCGCATTTTTTTGTACACATGTTGTAAAAAATATCGTGTGCACCTCGAAAGAATGGTGATTTCACTTGTAGAAATCACTCTTCTTTCTCATTTTGGGGTTTTAAGGGCGCAAAATTCCAGGAATTCGAGACTTAGCGAATGCCCCTTCCAGTAGAGATTATTCATATGCGCCTGTGACCACATGTACATAAGTAGGAGCATCAAATTAATTTGCGTAAACGTTTACGTCATGAGGGGAATCGAGACTTATCGGACTGCGACTCATCTCCGACTTCTACTACGTTTATTTAGCTTAGAGGTCGTCACTCTGCCGAGGGAAAAAAGAGGAGGAAGTGAATCGAGGAGCAAGGTGAACGCTCCACCTGTTTCTCTCTGATTCCTCGGCAGTCAATGACCGCTTTCTATTTAAATAAAATTCCATAGCTTGAGAAATGGTATAAAATCTCTCATCATCTTTACTTCCGATATGAAAATATTGTACATTTGTATCCGATAAATAAAAAAATGGGCTATACTCACTGATATTTTCTATGCTGTAGCACGTTTTGTGCAGCGTTCCCGAATAAAACTCAAGGCCGATGATGGCGAATATCACGATAGCGAAAAGAACTAACAGGCCGATTTGTAAAAGAGGAGCCATCGCCTTGATGATAGACTTCAGCACCACCTGCAGACCTGTTTGGAAGAAATTAGAGTCGATTACTTCCGTTCCGCTCAATTATTAAGTCAATTTTTTTTGCTCGTGTAATATCTCTCGTGCAGTTTGTCTATTTTTATGATTCTACTGTGACATAAGCAAATATATATATATATATATAT
>CAKNYM010018699.1:19483-31914 GCA_932195095.1 Andricus curvator
CCGCGGTAAATCACACTATGGCCACGTCTCACAACCGTGAGATGGGTGGTCATATATGGTGATATATATATATATATATAAAACGACATGTATATTGATCAGAATCGATTTAAGGTGGTCACAGTCAAACATTGTTCTGTTAAAATTATTCTAAAAAAATCATTCAGAATTTTTAAATTAGTGTTTGAAACTTGAAACCATGCTACCCATTTGGCAGAAACATCAAAAGGCATCTTCAGAACTTACCGAAAACGTCAGGTATCAGACTTTTTGATGTCCTATATAAAAGTCTGATGTTCCAAAGACGTCTTTAGAACATCAATAAGTTTGACATTGGACGCTTTTAAAACGTGCCAATAACGTTTTTGGTTGTTTTGCCCACTGATATACTTCTTACAAGTATTTTTTAATGTAAAGAAAAGTGATAATTCAGATTTGAAAGTCTAAAATAGTTATTAAAAATTTGTATTTCTCAGATTAAATAAAATCCTGTATGTAGAAATTTATAAAAGCAAAATGGAGTTTATGAAAAATGAATATATTTCACGAGTTAGTAAATTTTGATATGTTTTCTATAAAATTGATGCGTTCATTTTATTTGAAAGTCAGTCATTAGCATTTCAATCTGAAGATACATTGACTATTTAGACGAAAAGTTCAATCAAGACCGCTTCCTTTAAAACCGACCCTTGAAGAATTTTGCCAAAAAAAAAAATCAAGTCAGTAACTTGTTAAAGTAAACTACTTCCTTCTAAAAATGTTTTCTACTACATATTTTCTAAGAATCCTCTATGTGTATACTGTGTATCTATAGGATAACATCAATGCAAATTAGAGAATGGAGGATTTATGCGCGTTTAGACAACGAGCAGTGGTTCTCATCAGCGTTTACTGTTAGTCCTTTTTGAAACTTTTTTTTTACATTTAAATTTTTCAACCCTTTTGAGATATTTTCCAGAAATTGAAGCGCTACTCACTCGGTATGCCGGAGACTAGTTTGAGCGGTCGCAACACGCGTATTGCACGCAACGTGCGTAGATCCATTTCCACGTTTATGCCGTGCGGGAACGCCGTGATGAACCTGCCCCAAACACACACACAACCCACCAATACTTTACTACTTACTACTCTATTACACTAATTGGCTACTAAATTACTTAGATTATACTAATCAGTAGCGTGTCTAGTCTAACTCGTTATATGCTAAATGATCGTAGGGATCGGAATTCGTAGGATGCTGGAAGGTTTAAGTTTAATCATGATTCGTGTGGTAAATTTGAAATAGTATTAATCATCATTATTTCTTAAATGCCCCAACCCAAAAGGTCATTGGGCCTAAACCTGGGTACAGTCGAGTTCTATCGGTTGGTAGTTTATCGAGAAAGAAATTTTTCACTGTGACACATACTTACCGACGGGGTTTGGTGGTGATACCTTCTAATTTTGTACTTTATATATCTGTTAATGTCAATAAATGTTTTCCTGCTATAGTTTCCAATAAGTTTTTCACACTCGTTAAATGCCCTCAAGTAAGGGTCTCATAGGCGATGGCTTAAATTTGTAATAAACAGTTTCTTTCGATAATAAAATGTGTAATGAGGCATTATCAAATTAAAAACATTTTATTTATTATCTACTGATAAAAAATATATTAAACTAGATATATGAATTAATATTTAATAATCGACTTGATCTGAAAAAATCAAAGTTCAACAATAAATTATGCAGTGCTATAATAATCATAAAGTTGATTAGATAATCAAATATATATAACTGAAAGAAAGGCTTAAACAACCACCGCAGAGTCCTACTGTGAGCAACTGTCATCTAAAAATTACACCGGTTCCCATTAGGCACGATGAAATCACATTAAAAGGCTGGCAAAACCCTCGTGTGTCTTGAGGACACGAAGCGACCCAAGGATGACAGCTTTCTGCATCCATCTCGCAAGTGCCTTGGCTTATTTTTGGCAAGCGGATATGGCTTCAAGGTTACGAACCAGAGATAGTTTTGCACTTCCGAGAGCACCGATCACGACGACAATTACATTAACCGAATATTTTGGGTACAGTCGTTGCTGCTCCTCTTTAAGTTCTTGATACATCTCCTCTATTTCCTTCTCATTGGTAGTGATATTGTATTCGGACGGAGCCGAGAATTCGAGCACGAATATAGTTCGTTCCTCAAAGTCTTGGAGAACAATGTCAGGCCTCGAGTGCGCAACGGAGACTGCTGCCCGAAAATCGTAGTTCCAGATAATTTCGCACTTCTCGTTTCGGACAATCGACCCTATCTCCCTCAGAGCGTTCGGCAGGTCAGGGTCGCGACCGACACTGTAAGAGCGACAAAGCTGGTAATAAAGCATTCTTAGGGCCGCATTATGTCTGTAGAGATAAGTCGTTCCCGCGCGAGTGGGAAACCCGGATAGTATGTGTTCTAGGTACTCAGCGTGTATATGACATGCTCTGCACCTATCGCTGGGAACTTCTTGACATAAAATGCGGTCACGGTATACAAAGGTGGAACTCACACCGTCCTGGCATGCGAAAATAAAACCCTCTGTACCTGAATTAAGCCCTGATGATTTGAGGAAAGCAAAAGTTTGCTCCTTCGACAAGGACTGTTTTTCTACATTTCTGTGAAAGTTTCCGTGCATTTTCTTGTCGAGTAGCTCTTGGTGCAAATTTTCAACCTCTGCTTTCTTCACTTTGGTTTTTAGAAGTAAAGCATCTAGATGAAGTAATGCACTTTCCTCACTTCCGATGTTGAAATGCAGGCCAAGGGTCTCGGCCGCCTGCTCCACGGCTTTGTAAAGGAACGCTCCTTTCCCAATCATCTTGTGTTTCCTGGCCATTTTTAGGAGAGGATCACTGCCATTTGCAACGATGTAAGCTGTACTCAGAACAATTCGGTTATGAAGACACGGGAGATTCAGAAGTCCGCGTCCGCTTTGACGGCGTGAAATGTATAATCGCGGAACTGACCAATTGATATACAAGCTTTTATGCATATGCTTGTATCTTCTTCGGAGAGACTCCTTCACTGATGTTACGTCCTAAATGCGGCTTTGAGGCACGCCCAGAAATGTACAGGTCTGTCCAGTGTCAAGATGTCTAATAACACTTATTCAGATGAGCCTTGGCACACTTGTCCAATCCAAAGTTCATACTAATATTTCCTATGTACCGCTTGACGATATTTAAAGCACTCTGAAGATTGCTTTTGCCAGAAGCTCACTATGTGTGGATGAACCTTCAAGCTTTCCAACAGAAAGATGGTAAGTCTATGAGAGGTTGAATCGAAAGCTTTCCTGTAATCAATCCAGGCCATTGACAGGACGCGCTGATAGGCTGCTGCGTCTTTGCAGGCGCACCTGTCAATTATCAGGTTCTCTCGGCAGCCTGCTACACATGACTTTCTGACTTTAAATAAAAGGTGCATATGCAGGCCAGATGTTGGTGTGTAGGAGTAAACTTCTTCCACCAGAAGTTCTTAATACCATCTGGTCCTGCAGCGGAAAAATTCTTTGTGCCCCTGAGTGCTTTATTCATCTCTTCGGTAGTGATTGATGGACATTCCTCCTCAGATGTTATGAGGTTGTCGCAAACATCCTTACAGCTCTCCCAAAAGTCTTTGCCTTGTTGGGCTTGGATGGATTTTTGACAGAAACAGGGAGAACGCTGAAGAGGCGCGATGGGTCAGCGAGAAACTGTTGATTCTCCCTGATCCATCTCTCCCTCTTCTGTATTCTCCTCCTTGCGTCAGATAACACCCGTATTTTGTCAACAATGTGCTGCTTGATTGTCAGCAACTTTGACCTGTTCAGTGTGTGATTGTAGATCCTCAGTTCTTGGGAGAACTTTCGAACCCCTTCCGTGAACGGTCTACCAGATGTTATGTAGTCAATCACACATTGAATACGGAACGCATTCTGTCTTGCCCATCCAAACTTCTTGTTCAGTTGATGCAAGCGTCTTTTGGTCTTTGGATCCACCGTCGGTTTCAGCCTTCGATTTGAATCAGCCAAAGCTCTTGCAGCACCATAAACTGAGTAATTGATGGTTCAGGGGTCGGACTCCTGCGAGATATTTTCACGAAGCGAGGCATCCATTTCATCCAGATATTAGGGCTCAGGAGGAACCTGTATGTTAATGTTCCTTCTTGTACTGAAATCAAGATCATCTCTCAGAAGGTGCCTGATTTCCGCGGTTGGTCTTATTGTCGCTTCCTCATCTTCGTCTGCAGCCTGTTCAAGCAGTGTTTGGGAAAGAGCTCTGCGTACATATCCATTATTCCAGAGGTAGCTTCACAGAGTGTGCATACGCGCCATAAAGCCTCCGTGAACATGGAAAATGCTGGCACCGTAGCATTCCAGCCTTTCATCCTTAAGTTGACTCGTCCCCACCTGCAAGGTTAAGGCTGCATACTCTGAGAGGTCGCTCGGTATCCCGGAGTCACCGTTTAAGACACCTCACCTAGGTGCCATTCAGCTTTCGGCACGGTTGATACGCCTCCGCTTAGAGGTTATTCGTTCGGGACCATCCTTGCACAATTGTCCGTGACAATTCTCCATTCTTCAGTGTAAATTTACCGACTCATTGAGGACCTACTGGAGTACTACGATATCAGTATGGCCCCTAAACAAGAAGGTTAAATGGCGCGAATGCATGCTCTATGGTGCAAGAAACACCTAGAACATCGTAGACCTCCGGATGAAGGACTATTTAATCAAAACGCCTACTCAACTGCAGCCAGAACGACCGCGGATAGGCATCCAATAGGAGAAAAGCGATGCTGTAGGACCAGGAGAAATATCACCATTCAGGTTTTTCTCTAGCCCAAGGATCTGGCTAAACTGGATGACGAGCTTCGTGACAATTTTTCAGAAGAGTTCGACCTCTGGATTATCAATTCTAGTGTGTATAGTGCAGCGAGAACTTTGGCGGATGCAAACCGTAAAAACTATCAACGGATTATCATAAGACCAAAGAACGAATGCATTAACTCAGCACATAGATAGGCTATACAAGACAGTACACGTCCAGCCTTCAGTGTGTGATTGACTACATAACATCTGGCAGGAATTTCACTGCCAGTGTCCGAAAATTCGCGCGCAAACTACGGATCCGTCATTACACCCTCAACAAGTCAAAGCTGCTGATCATCAGGCAGCATATTGTTGACAGAATATAAGTACTAGCTGACGCTAAGAGAAGTCTAGAGCGGAGGGATAGGTGGGTCAGAGAAAATGAACAGTTTTCCTCTGACCCATCTCGACTTTTCCCAGACCCTTCAGTTACTTTCGACCACCCGCCCAAACCAGAGGAGGTCGAGGTATTTTGGAGAAAAATTTACGAAGTCCAGCATTCACTTAAAGAAACCTCGAAGAGCATTAATAGTTTCAAGAAGCTGTGTAGTGTCTTGATAACACCTGATGTAACATTACACTTCAATTTCCGTCTGTCGTCCAGAAAGGAAGTCAGCCAAATCAATCCAAGAACAAATACTGTTGGAAATTGTCCATTCCCAGGGTCGCTGACTAGGGCCTTCTACGTCCGGTTACCTGCTAATGAATAACCTGGCCAATCATCACGAGCTGAAGTCCGAATCTACCAACCACACTCGAATGGCAAAAGTTGTTATGTTACAAGCCAATCCCAGTCAGGCTTTGTATGAGACTGCTCTATGAAAAGATTGGTGGGAAACCCGGATAATCCACGAGGCGACGAGAGGCTTGACCCCCGACACTTCCTGGATGGACGTTGTACGATATACATATATTTTCCTTGTCAATTGAACGAGATGTGTTCTTCAGCCAGATTGGCAAAATTTGTTTGATAATTATACAAAGGTATCTGTTGAAAAGTTTTTGGGCTAGCGACGAGAGTTGTAAATGGAACAAAATTTGTACTGAGTAAGTTGGAGTTTTTTTTCTTTTGTACTTTGCTAAGATAGAAATTGTGTCAAAATATATTTTGGTGCTATATCTATCTTGATCAACAAAATTTGCCTTATTTATTCTTGAGTAAATGGAAATATTTCCCTGGTTGTTTAATTTGTATATACTGAAGATTTACTGTACTGAATTTTCGAGTTAAGGGGGTATCTCTCGGCGTTGAAATGAACTCAAGTAGATTATATAAAGATTAATTGAAAGTTTTTCCAAAAGGGCCGCAACGCGGTCTCGGGTTCGTTATTCCCCTAAAATAACATGGCGCTCAACATTTATTAGAGCCTGACCATTGGTCCCTTGGATTATTCCTCCTCAACCCCCTTTTTTTGAGAGAGCATTAAGCATAAGGTGACACTGAGGACACCTATCACTACCGAGGAGGTAAAAAATATATTAAGACGCATGCACTATTCCGCTTCGGGACCAGATGGTATCAAGACCTTCTGGGGAAAGCAGTTTCCGTCAACCCACCAGCATCTGGCCCGCATTTTCACGTCTTATGTGAAGTCGGAAGAGCCTATTCCGAAGTGGTTAGTTGAAAGACGAACAGTGCTCTTCACGAAGATGGGCAACTTGTTTGTCCCTAAGAAATATAGGCGAATAACTTGTCTGAACATTCTGTATAAGATCTTCACAGCTAACCTAAATGATAGGATTGTTCGGACAATCGGACTAGTGTGGCGAGAGATGTACGAACAACGCGGCTCAAAGAAATGCATCGCAGGATGGCCTGGATTGACTACCGGAAAGCTTGCGATTCAACCTCCCATAGACTTATCATTTGTCTGTTGGAAAGCTTAGAGGTTCACCCACGCATCGTAAGTTGCATAGAGAGATCGATGTCGCTTTGGAAAAACAGATCTACTATTGCATCTGGAAAGCATCGTGTGACAACTAACAATGTGACCATTCAGAAAGAGTCTTTCAGGGCATCAGCATGAGCCCTCTCCTCTTTTGCCTTACATTATTGAGTCAATCACTCGCACTTCGCCATTCCCAAGGGTACTTCTGTGATGAACCTAAAAATCGAAAGCATAAGGTCACTCATGTATTTTACATGGATGATCTCAAGATCTATGATACAAATAAAGAGCAACTAGATCTAGCTCTAGGGATTGTCAAAGAGTATACTCAAGAGATTGGAATGGAGTTTGGGTTAGAAAAATGCGCCAAGGTTAATTTGAAGGGAGGAAAACTAAATGGCATTCCCGAAGACCCTGATCTCGTCGATAAAAGCGCTAAGCGACACCTTGGCGCTGGAGAGACGTATACATACGTGGGCGTGCCACAAAGCCGCATTCAGTACGTAACATCTATTAAGAATGCTCTTCAATTAAGATACAAACGTATATCCGGCAGATTTGGTCCTCCGAATATTCGGCGAGGAACAAAGTATCTGCAACGAACATGCTTGCCGTCCCGGCAATACTCTATTCGTTTGGAGTGGTTTCATGCACATTAAGTTGCCTGTTGCGCGATTTTACATCTCACGCCGTCAAGGTGGTCGTGGAATGCTGAATCTTGAATGTTTTCACAACAGGATTGTTCTGGGTACAGTACATATAGTCGCAAATAGACGAGATCCTATTCTTGAAATAGTCAGAAAACACGAAGAAGTGGGAGAAAGAGCATTTCTGTACAAAGCAGCGGAGGAGGCTGCTGAAACACTTGGCCTTGACTTCAGTATGAGGGGTGAGCAAAATGCATCAAACATTATCCATCTCGAGTGCTCATTCTTGAAGGCCCGGATCAAGAAAGCACAGGAGAAAAACTTCCGTGAACGGCTCATCGACAAAAAGATGCACGGTATCTTCCACAGAAATGTGAAGGATCAGTCGATGTCGCATAAGCTAACGTTTTTTTTCAAATCACCCGGATTGAAGTCGGACACAGAGGGTTTCATTTAGGCCTGTCTACACGGTGTTACTTCAACTTTAGCATACCGTCGCCACGTTTTCAGCCGATAAATTCCCAATGATAGCTGCAGAGAATGTCACGCACACCTTGAGCACCTAGGACACATACTATCCAGTTGTTCAACTGATGCAGGAACGACGTAAATCCAAAGTCACATTGCGGCACTGAGAGTGCTTTATTACCATCTCTGTCACTCTTACTGCACGAAATTATGACGATGAAATTTTTATTGCATAAACTACCATTTAAAAGGACTAGATTTTGCCAAAGTTTGAGCACAATTGACACTTGTTTTGGAGCAGTTTAAACCAAAATTCATGTGAAATATTTTAGATTATAATGGGCAAAATCTCTTACTCTGAAAAAAAATACGAAATAGAGGGTGCGTGAATCGGGAATCAAACCGTTATTTGTTCACAATCACCAAATTTAGAACCATAAGTTTTTATAATAATACATCCGAGAATGAATATATTAGGTATCCTGTTTTAAATTCTAACTTCGAATACGAGATCGGAAATTTTTTTTTGAAAATTACAGTATCAATTGACAATTTTTTAGAAAAAAATTAAGGCGTACACTACCGTCGGAAATTGTCGATACGATCAGCGAAAGTACTATAAAAAATCACTGCTGACTTTAAAACGTGATTACTCGTTCACAAATGGAGCAAGACACTTTTTTAAATAACCGTTAGAAAGCTTATTAAATTGCGCGTCAACTGAGCCCGAATAGAAGTATTTTTCGCCCTTTGAAGAGAATTTTCTGCGTTAGAAATTAAAAAAAAAAAATTCAAGAATTTCTTGAATTTTGTATCTCGACTTCAACTTGATGCATGACCTAGGAAAGTTGTAGAAAAATCTCAAATTCATACCACTCAGTCTTTGAAGTCTTATCTTTAATTTAAGCCAATAATTTTTTGGATTTTGTTTCTTAACTTCAACTCGTGCTGAGACTTAGAATACTTAAGGAAAAAATTGAAATTGACAGGACGTAATCTATGAAATCTCATCTTCAATTTAAGCCAAAAAAACCTCAAAATATGCAGGGGTTCTCAAGATGTGACAAAAAATGTCCAAGAGTGTCTGCGTCGAGTCTCAGCCGACGAGAACGGCAGACGGCCAGACTCGCCAGAACCCGTGAAGGTTTTCAAAAATTTATTGGCTTAAATTAAAGGTAAGACTTCAAAGACAAAATTCGAGAAACTCTTGAATATTTTGTAATGCTTCTCACGCAGTATATTTTCTCCGAAAGGCAAAAAATATACCTATTAGAACTCAATTGACGAGTAATTCAATAAGCTTTTCAAAGGTTTTTTAACAAAGTTGCTTGCTTCATTTTTAAACGAGTAATCGCGTTTCATAGTCAGCAGTGATTTTTAATAGTATTTTCGCTGATCGTACCGACAATTTCCGACGGAAGTGTACATCAACTTTTATTAAATTATTCATTATGGATGAAATATATTTTAGATAATTTGACAAGTAGACATACAATTGCGCATGGAGAAAAACTGGTTGATTCCATATCCCTTTTCACTATATTCACAGTAATTGTATACTAAAAAAAAGCTCTGTGTAAACTTGCTGGACTTGTCTGGTTAAAAATGTTGTTTTTATTTTAATAAAAATTTCTGGTTAATGTGAAAAGAAAGTTCTGGTTAAATAACTCCGGGTGATTTTTTTCTGGTTAAAACTGTTTTGGTTATTACTTCTGGTAATAGTAGTTGCGGGATTTTGTGTCAGTTGTGAATGTGTCAATTGACGCTTTGTCGTAAATGTCTAGCGCTTAAACACTCGCGATATCCTCAATGTATTTTAAATTTTCTTGAGTATGAATAACCCTTCGAAGACAACGTGGAATCGTGGGACGCATAGTACAACGTGGGGTGTCTGCACACCCCACTTTGTTTTTCGCGTTTGAATTTTTAATGGCGCATTTCCGGGTTTCGAGAAATACTTGGATTCAATCCCAAATACCTAGAATCAAAAAAATAAATAATAAAAAAAAAATCGTAGCAGGGGCTGAAGTGATACTGAAAGAGAAGGTACTCAAAACGGGAAGCCTTCCTGCAACCTGTACACAGCGAATATGCGTTTTTTGTTCCGTTGGGGTGGCCATACACCCCACGTTGTCCTCGAAGGGATAATTATAGTGAACCGTAAATGCAGTGTTTTTATAAGTCAAAGCTGTGCGCTTTATGCATGAACAATACAAAGGCAAAATGATACTTCTAAACTACACTGTCAAAAGTTTCTGTTGGAAACTTCCAATACATGTATTCGAAGTTTATTTCTGAAACGTAAGGTAACGCCGCCATACATGATGTATTACCGAGGGCACAAGTTGCATTTTTCTTAACAGTTATAAGGAATCACGTCTTTCTTATTAGGGGTTAATGAAATTTTAAAAGATGGTTAGGAAGATTCTATGAAGGTAGCAAAGTATCGAAATTCGATGGTCCAAAAACGATGGTTAGCAGAACATCTGGTTGAGCTTCACAGAATATCTGGTTCAGTTCACCAGAATATCTGGTTGTGTTGGCCAGAATGTTGTATTTCTAACCTGCCAGACAACAGTCTAGTAAAAAATTCTCAATATTCTTACCATAAATTATGATTTTTGTCAGAAAACCCGATTAAAATTACCAGAAAATGGTCAAACAGAAATTTCTAATACTTTTAACCAGAATTAATAGTAAGGGCATATTTAACATGCTATTCTAGTTGAAATAACTAGACTTTTGGTTGAGTGTAGTATATTACCCCTCTTCACTATGATTTACAATATTGATAGTATATTTCCCCTTGTTGTTTAATACTAATTTAAATATAATATTCGAATCTAATTTTATAATAAATTGCTACTATTTCTCTTAACTCTATGAACATTAATCAATAAAATTCAATTAACGAAATATTACGAAGTAGAGTTTACCAAATGAGTTAGTACAATTTTTACATTCTCATCCTGATGAGAAGGTATTCGTTTTTTTTACTAATATTTAGTAGTTCTTGACTAATTCGCAGTGAAACTCCAACAATAATTTGTTCAGCTAAGTAGTGAATTGCACTCATGCAGTACAATTTTCTGCTAAAGTCAATCAGTATTAATTTCATTGTTATATAATTACTCAGAAACTTCAAATAGCTAGTTAGTAATAACAGTATTACTGAATATTTTCTTTAAAAACCTTACAATTAACAAAATACTGCTGTTCGTTATTTTCGAATCTTTCCAACCGTTTTCGAGAATGGAAGCTTTTCAGTTAATTCGTGCTGAGTTTTCCACAAAAGGTTTTCAATTAAAACTTTATAATAATTTCTAATTCTATGCAATTTAAAATAGTATGTCAAAATAATAATATATAGTATATAATATGTATGTATGTATACCATTAGGCCATTTCCCTTTCAGGGTAGGCGTGACACTACCCGATTCGGGTAGTGTTTCTAGGTGGATAGGTTTCTTGTACTTATAAATAACTACAAGTGTGGGCTCACCACACCCACGATGTGCCAACAGCACTCAGTATTCTTGAATGGTCACCCATCCAAGTACTAACCGCGTCCAACGCTGCTTAACTTCAGTGATCTCACGAGAACTGGGTTTTTTTTCATATACATTTTGGAATTTTCGACCCGCGTCGACGCCAAATTGTTCTCTCGTAGAAACAAATAAATACATATTTTTTTATTTTAAAATAAAATGATTTTTAGTACTTTATAAAGTATTTTGAAGTTTTCTTCCAACGTACGAATTAAAACAGAAAAGTTTCAAGAGAACCCGAAGCGAGCCCTGAGATTTAACCCAAACGGCAGTTTTAGTGTTATTACTCTGTTCTTCAACTATTTGAAGTCAAGTATCCCCCGTAGGGTGCGGGTATTGTAAAAAAATTAGTTGGTTCCACAGAAAGTGCGAAAAAAATTGGGGAAATGTGCTGGGTTACAGGTTTGGGCCTGTAGCAGGGAGCTTTATGGTCGAGCCTGCATCTGGAATACCTAAGCCTTTAACAATAAGCCACTCTGAGTTCAACTTACCTGCCATAAATTCTTCAGGATCCGAGAAAAGCTGCTGTTGGACTGAAATTTTTCATTTTCACTTATTTTCGTAATCGCTTCAAAACTATAATTTAAAAAATAATGAACATTTTTTTTTATCAAATCTGTTCTCAATATCCTCATAAATGCTTCTTGAAAATTTCAAGTTAAAAAATCATATCAAAGGCTCACTACGAGTCTACAAATATTGTAATTTTATACAACTTTCAAGGTGTCTCAAATTTTTTTATAACTTTGTTGGTGTATTAAAATTTGACAAAATGCATCTTTACTGAGAAGAGAACAAGTTTATAAAAGGGTAAATAAATTGACTTGTAATTTCTTGAACAAAATCAAGGAAGTAAAAAAAGTATACGTTTTACGTGTTAAACTCCATAAGACACAAAAATTTATTTACAAAGTACTAAAAATCATTTCATTCCAAAATAAAGAAATATGTATTTATTTGTTTCTACGAGAGAACAATTTGGCGTCGACGCGGGTCGAAAATTCCAAAATGT
>CAKNYM010018705.1:468-12330 GCA_932195095.1 Andricus curvator
TATATATATATATATATATATATATATATATATATATATGTTAATATATTTATTTATATATTTATCTATTTGCATGCTTACACTAATAAATACTCAATAAATATAGAGCGAATATTCCGCGCTATAGAGTGTAGCTATATATATCAGCACGTTGTACGCTGTAGAATATAACTATATATATTGAGCACGAGAGTAAAGGTATAGAGTATAGACTATAGTAAGAACATTGTAATCCGTAGCGTACACTGTCCAGCTAGCCATAGCTAGACATAGACTATAGAGCATGAAAGCACGTGGAGGCTGGAGGACATAGCTATAGATATACTGAAAACATTGTAAGCCATATAGTATATCTATATATACTCGTGACGTCAGCGTATACACCGACGTCCAAGCATGCAGGGACGTCGCCTTAGGCCCTATAAAAACTGACTGGACCAGCATGGGTCAGTCATTAGCAACGTGATAAGTTAGAAGTTATAGTTCACCTCTTCTCTATTTTTCTACGGTTTTCTCCGATTCGACTGTCCAGTGTCTAGTGTGTCAAACCGGTACCTCTCGCGTGTTAGTGTGTGTACCCTTGTGACAGTGTTGTGCACTGGAAAACCCGCATCTGGGAATTCCCATCTTTGGAATACTTCGAACCAATTTCAACCTGAACTGGACCCACTATTATCAATCATTGGAACACTTTGAATACCATTCAAGGAACTACCAAAATCTTGGATATCCAATTCATAATAAGTGCACAACCCCTTCTTCCACACCATTACACAGACCATCTAGATAACATTTGATTCTTCAATCGAATCAATAACCGGTAAGTCCTCATATCAATAATTCTAATTTCATTTATCTAACTCCTTTGGGCCATAATATATGAGTATCCTTTATTTTAAAGGTCCTGCCCAAGGATTAGAAACAAGTCTACAAGTCTTCCTTCAGCTTCTTGTGCTAAACTCTTTTATTCAATAAATTTTAATTGTAATTATTCATAATAAATTGTTGAACTTATCTATAATTTATTTATTGGCTTCTCTTTCCTCTTCCCTGTGCGAGATCTTCGATCTCAACTAAAACAAGGAACCTAATTAAAAAGGAAAGTATTTTACGTTTTTCATGACGTAACATACAACCTTTTTATGGTGCATCGGCCGGGAAACCAAACAAAAGAGAGCCAATATATAATTTATTTTTAATAAATTTATTTTATACACATTTTTAAGCACAAAGAACTTGAACGAAGACGGGTAACTTACAACATTTACATTTTATATATTATTACTGAGAAATATGTCCGAATATAAGTATAATCAATGCCGGATAAAAAATCTGTAGAATTAGGGAATATTCAAAAAACAATCACTAGGAATCTTGCAAAGAAAAACCCTCAATTAGCTAAGCAAGTAGAATTAAACAAGAACGGGCTTGATAGTGATAGGAAAAATAAAATTAATATTGATAAAGAATTAGAAAAACTATACTTGGAATTTGGTAGTGATAATTCAGAAAACAATAATTTTGACTGTTCGGCATTTATTGATCCCGAAAATAGTACCTTAATTAACACAAATTCAAGTTTGATCAGTGGTTCTATAGATCAGAATAAAACTCTAACTATCGATGACGTGATTGATTATCAGACTAATGTAAAATCATTATTAAGTTCAACGCTCTCGCAACAAATTAGTAAGGAAGTAATAAAAGAAAACTCATTTCATGATTTGAATCGCGAATCAATAATAAGTGAGCACGATAGTGACGACGTATCAAGTGACGAAGACTCGACAAAACAGGAAAAAATGTCACTGCCAGCCAATCAACAAGTTTCCCTCCGCGACGCGCTCGAAATAATCCCTATTTTTGACGGTAGTAACATCCCTTTAGCCCACTTTATAGAGGGATGTACAGAAGCAAAAGCCATAATTCCTACACAGGCACATGAGAATCTTGCTAGATTAGTAAGAAGTAAGTTGACCGGAGAAGCACGAAAGTGCATATTTGGAAATACGTTTCGCACGCTAGATGAATTAATAGAAAAATTAAAAAAAGTTTATGCCCCCGCGAAAAGCGTATACCAGTTGCAAGGAGAACTAGGTAATATATTTATGTGGGATAAGGAAAATGTAATATCATACGCTGCGCGAATAAAAGAATTAGCAGATAGGATCGAAGACGCGCATAAATTAGGCAATGATGGTGCCACAGATGACACATTTAAAGCAAATTTAGAAAGTGATGTAATTAAATGTTTCAAAAGGGGATTGCGTTCGGAATTAGAGATAAGATTGAAAGATAACGCGGATGATACTTTTAAAAGTCTTATTAATGAGGCACTAGAAATTGAAAGAAAATTGAATGCATGTTCAGAACTACGAAAAAATAAGCCAATTAAATCCTCAGAAGAAGAATCAGAATCGCGAATTATTACAAAGAATAATAAATTCAATGTTGCTCAGGACACTAAAATAGCGTGTTTAATTTGCGGAAGACCAGGACATGCGACCGAAAAGTGTTACCACCTCGAAAACTTTCGACAAAAAATTTTTTCTGAAAATCCTGTTGTTTCAAATTCAATCCAAAACCAATTTTTACCAAATAAACCTCAAGGAAATTTTAATAATCACAATAGATGGAATTCTGCACAAAATCCAAATTTTAGACCTGGACAAAATTCATATTTTAGACCTGAACTGAGTCAAAACTTTGTACCTAGACAAAATCAAAATTTTGGATACTCACAAAATCAAAGCTTCAATAACCGACAAAATAAAAATTTTGGATATAGACAAAATCAAAATTTTAGTAACCGACAAAATCAAAATTTTGGAAACCAACAAAATCAAAATTTCGGATATGGACAAAATCAAAATTTTGAGCCTGGACAAAACCAAAAGGGAAACAATCCTGAAAATACGAATAATCAGCAGACCCGCCCGTATCCCACCCAAGGATCCAAAATTATTTGCAATTTTTGTAATTTCCCTGGTCACATCGCTAAGGATTGTTATAAAAAGAGTAGATATTTACAAAATCGAAATGGACAACAAAGCCCTCAAAATTATACGCAGAACCAGGAAAACTCCAACGCTATTCCCCCAATGGGTGCTGGGAGGAAGGCGCCAACCCATTAAATAAAGCACCTATAGAAATTACAAGTGAAGAAAATGATATCAAAATTCATATCAGTAGGAATAATATAATTCCTTCGATCATGGTATCTGCCGTTGGTCTAAAAAGCCCGGCACGTATGATGATCGACACTCTTGCTGGTCGAAATTTAATTAAAAGAAGTGCGATTGACCCCGAAATAAAAATAAATAAAAATGAAGTGTTGAGACTAACAGGTATTAATGATCTACCTGTCTATACTCTAGGTCAAATTAAGGTTGTCATACTTGGATTTTTAACTACACTAAATATAATCCCTGATGATGTACCAGTAGATGAAGATGGAGTCTTGGGCTCTGAATTTTTTCTCAATAATAAAGTAAATATAAATTACACATATAAATGTATTGAAATTAACAATGCAACATATCCTTTTGAACAAACTGGCGTTATCACAATCCCAGCACGAACAATTTTTGATTATTATGTAAAAATAGAAAATACGGAAAAAAGTGAAGGTTATATACCCCAATTATCAATTGGAGAAGGAATTTTTGTAGGTCAAGCCATTGTAAAAAATTGTGGAGGCAAAGCCTACGTCAAATATGCAAACATAAATGAACAACCTGTAAAAATATCAATTCCTTGTGTTCAATTACAAGATTTTGAACAATGCGAAGTCAACAATTCAACAAATCAATCTAATTTTTCAGAAAATGAAAATGATGAAAATTTGCCTAATTTAATATTAAATAGTTTTTTGAAATCCGATGAAAAGTCTAACCATTTCTGCAAATTTTACAAGATCACAGGCGAAGAAAGAGTAGAAATTATTAAAAAACTGCTACGGTTAGATCATTTAAATATGGAAGAATATGAACATGTTGAAAAATTAATTATTAAAAATGCAGATTGCTTCCACATTCCGGGAGAATACTTAGAACCTACAAACATTCTTCAACACTCAATACCGACAACAGATGATTGTCCTATTTTTTCGCGACAATATCGATTTCCTCCAGTTCATAAGGAAGAAATCATCCGCCAAGTAGATGAATTATTAAAAAACAATGTAATAAAACCTTCCCAATCACCTTACAATACACCAGTTTGGATTGTTCCAAAAAAACAAGACTCACAAGGAAAAAAGAAATGGCGAATGGTACTTGATTTTAGAAAATTGAATGAAAAGACAATTGGTGATTCATATCCTCTACCAAACATTCACGACATTTTAGACCAGTTAGGATCTGCTCGCTATTTCTCTGTTTTCGATTTAGCAACGGGTTTCCATCATATAAAAATGGATCCCAAAGATGCACACAAAACTGCGTTTTCAACCCCTTATGGACATTATGAGTTTGACAGAATGCCTTTTGGTTTAAAAAACGCACCAGCAACCTTTCAAAGACTAATGGATTTAGTTCTAACGGGACTTCAGGGAACGGAACTTTTTGTTTATCTAGATGACATTGTGATTTACGCAAATACTTTAGAAGAACATGAATCGAAATTTACTGAACTAATGAGCCGATTACGAAATGCAAATCTTCATTTACAACCCGACAAGTGCGAATTTCTACGACACGAAGTAGGATATTTGGGACATATAATAGATAAGGACGGAGTTCGACCTGATCCGAAGAAAATAATGGCAGTAAAAGACTTCCCAACTCCTAAAAATCAAAAGCATATTAAACAATTCTTAGGTTTAGCAGGATATTACCGTAGATTTATAGAAAATTTTGCTAAGATAGCAGCCCCAATAAATCAGCTCCTTAAAAAAGATATATCATTTAATTGGACGGAAAAGCAGCAACAAGCTTTCAATATTTTAAAAGATAAATTGTGTCAAGAACCACTTTTGATTCGACCTGATTTTTCAAAACCTTTCATTGTAACTACAGATGCATCAGGTTATGCCATAGGCGGAATACTTTCGCAAGGTAAAATAGGTAAAGACCAACCAATTGCGTATGTTTCAAGATCATTAACCGATACTGAACGTAAATACGATACGTATGAAAAAGAAGCTTTAGCGATAGTCTACTCTGTAATATATTTTCGCCCTTATTTGTACGGACGAAAATTCACCCTCGTTACAGACCATAAGCCCCTTGTTTGGTTCAAAAATTCTAAAGATCCGTGTTCTCGAGTTTCAAGATGGCGATTAAAACTCGCCGAATATGATTATGACGTCGTCTATAAAGCAGGAAAATCAAATGTTAATGCAGATGCGCTTTCGAGGAATCCCGTTCTAGAAAACGATGAAACCGTAGGAATTAATATAATTTCCGAGAATGACTCAACATTTGAGGAAGAAAATCCTCTCAATTCTATGGAATTCTTGAACTTTGAGAATCATAAAAATTCAGATTCCGAAGAAAATATCAAAATAAATAGCGAATCTTTGAAGGAAAAAATTCCTGAAATGCTTCATAATTTAATAAGTGAAGAATCTCTGAATGAAATACAAAATGAACTTTTTGATAGTCCAATACAGAAACTTCTCTATCTTTCAATGTTACTTTTATTTCCAAAAATTATAAAGAAAAACGAACTTCTCTGTCAATCTTGGAATACTGTGGTTACAAGAGGACAGAAACAAAAATACGAAGAGCAAGCACAAATTAATGAACAAATTGAAAATCAAGCTAAGTCACATAAAGATAGTGAGGAAGAATACTTACCTCCCTCGCCTGTTGTTAAAAAAGCACGAGGTAGGCCCAAGAAAGCTGTGCTCACAAATGCAAGCAACCCGCAAGCCTTGAAAAAGAGAGGCAGACCGAGAAAAGAGGCAACCACTGGTGAGTCTCTGAATTTAAAACAGCAAACGCACATAAACTTTGAACATGAAGATGAATCTGATTTAGATACAGAATATTTTGATAATTCAAGAAAACAAGTTAAAAAGAAGAAGAAAAATTACCAAAAATCCAAGGCAAAGCCTGTTGCACAACAAGAAGAGAAGGAAAATGAAGAAGATAATCTCTCAACTTCGGAAGATGAAGTCCTAAATGACGAAAATTTTTCAGATGAAGAAAACTTTGTTGATGAAGAAAATATGCAAGAACTTTCGGAACCAGAAGATTTTATAAAAATTCCAAAGGGAAGAAATGTGAAAAATCCCGAAATTTTTCAAGAAGCAAATGAAGATAAATTAGAAGAAAGTAAACCCCCTCCAGAACCCCCTCCTTTGAATACCCAAGCTCATACACAACAAAATGTTGTTGAGTGTCGTGATCAATTAACGATGCGTAAAGATAATTACGCTTATTTTATTGCTACTGACGGTTCCCCACGTGATAATGGATCAAGAGCTTTGTCTAAACGTGGTATTTTACCTAAGTTCAGCCAACTTGAGAAAGGAGTTGTTAAAGAAATATAGAAAGGACAGCAGTATCATTTAGCCCTTCCCATTGAAGCTGATTCTAAAGAAAATTTGTCAGACACTTTAAGCAGTATTAAACTTTCAATACTATCTTTGCATTCAATATCCGTGAGACTAAATTTACGATCTATTAGTATCGCAAAAACTTCACAAGTTAATCACATAGGTTGGAAAGAAATACGTGAAATTCTAATTTCAACTTTTTCGGATTCTTCTACCAAAATTATCATATGTACGGGAATAGTTGAATATCCAACGAAAGAACAACGAACTCAATTACTTGAAGAGGCACATTCTTCAGCTTTAGGAGGTCATAAAGGTGTTACAAAAACTTATCATCGAATTCGTCAGAATTATTATTGGGAGAATATGAAAATTTATATTCAGAAATATATTCAGCAGTGCTTGCAATGTCAAATCAAAAAATTAGTTCGCGTAAAAACTAAAAATCCCATGATAATAACGGACACGCCGGGAACCGCATTCGAAAAAATTTCAATGGACATAGTTGGCCCACTTCCACAAACAACATTAGGCAACGTAAATATCTTAACTATTCAAGATAATTTTACAAAATATGCTTTAGCTCTAGCAATTCCAGACGCGAAAGCTTCAACAGTAGCCGATATTTTTGTTAAAAAATTTATATGCATTTACGGTCCCCCAAAAGCAGTTTTGACTGACCAAGGTTCAAATTTTTTAAGCAATTTAATGAGAAGAATGGCAAAACGTTTTCGAATTAAGCAATTTAAAACAACAGCATTCCATCCACAATCAAATGGGTCTCTTGAAAGATCACATCACGTGTTAGCTGAATACCTCAAACAATTTGTTTCAAAAAATTCCGAATGGGACGATTGGCTTGAATTAGCCATGTTTTCATACAATACAAGTGTCCATGAAGGTACAAAATGTACGCCCTATGAATTAGTTTTCGGTAAATTAGCTCGTCAACCATCAAATGAACCACTATCAAAGCAAGAAAAATTGCAAACTTATGACGATTACCTAACGAATTTTATAACAAAATTATATGAAATGAGAACTCAAGCGAGACAAAATTTAATTGCGGCTAAAGAAAAGTCAAAAATATATCATGATCGAAAAGTTAATCCATTAGAAATCAACACTGGAGACAACGTCTTTTTATTAATTGGAAAAGAACCTAAGAAAAAATTTGATGATCAATATAAAGGGCCTTATGAAGTCCTAGAAATATTAGGAAAAGGAAACGTCAAAATTGACATAAAAGGCAAACCTACTGTAGTACACGTCAATAGACTTAAACGTTCACACATAAAATGTCAAACCGTTAATAATTAAACGACAAGCCCTTATCATTTTAATTTCAGATGGATCCCATCCACTGTCAGCGTATAGACTCTCTTATCGTCGTTTTTATGCATCAAATTGATCTGCTCATGTTATGGCCATATTTATTTCATACCGAAATTTTCGAAAGAAATGACAGTGATATTCCTAAATGGGCACAAAACCTCAGAAGCATAGAAACAACTAGGGATATAATCCTCAAAATTAAAACCAGAGGACCAAAAGCCTATGAAAAGTTGATTTTAAGTCTTCAACTATCGGATCACGGAGTATTAGCCGACGTACTGAAATATATGCAATAAAATATTTATTTCAGACAATGGATCCAATCCACCGCAAACGAATCGAGGCTCTTGTTGACGTATTCGCTTATTCAGTCGACATGATTATTCTCTGGCCATATTTAATTCAAACTGGAATTTTTAATCACGATGATTGCAACATTCCTGAATGGAGTAAGGATCTCGCTAACCCATTCACAATTAGAGATATTATGTTAACAATCAAAACAAGAGGACCACACGCATACAAAAATCTCATCCTCGCCTTGCGCCTATCAGGTCATGTTTTACTGGCCGACGTTCTAGCTCTGATAAAATAGGTATCTCGTTCCTTATACAAAAAAATCATCACTCTAGAATATACTATGCATGGCAATAAATAAAAAGAAATATATATAAATCACGTTCATAATAAACCAATAATGACGTAATTAAAAGTATCCATGAATAGAACAAGTCGCTAATTTGGAACCTCCTTTTTCCAGAAATGGATTTACGAGGCTTCCTTTTGGCTCTGTTCACTGCATACTTACATTATACAACAACAATCCATGCCATCGTGGGATACGATTGTGGCCCGAACCAACTGAATATAACAACCGTGTCTTTATTAGAGGTAGGAGGATGTGATATACCTGCACCCAAATTAAACATCGAGTCGGTAAACATACAATTACTGCAAATAACCGATTATAGCAATACAAAAGTCATACAATGTAAAGTAGAAGTAAAACGGGAAGTAAAATATTGTGGAATGCATTCTCACGTAGCGTCAGTAGCTAATGGGTACAAAGAATAGATACACGAAGTATCATATGAACAATGTGACTTGATGCATAAAACGGGAGTATTAACAGTAGGGGACAAAAAGCAAATTTTCGGGTTAAGTTCAAACAACTCTTTTTCACATACCCTAATGATAGCAGGTACCACTACTAATTGGGGAAAATGTTCGGGTACTACATTCTCAGACCCTTTCGGCACTTGGGATTACGTTGTTGTCGAAGCAACTTATACAATTTCATTACGGGATTATTACGCTACTATTAATTTAAATGATGATAAGATTCACTTAAGTTCAGGTGTAGCATGTACAGTCTCAGACACCACTTGTATCGATGTAGAAGGAGGCCAAACCTTTTGGAACCCATTACCGACTGAAACATGCAATTTCAAAAAATTCGAATTATTATATTCTGGCTTAGCAAACAAAACTTACGACAACATTACAAGAAACGAAATCTTATATTCCCTAGTAACAGATGATATAACATTTGTATTGGCATTCAAGTCATTGATGCCTGTATGCAATATCTTGCTAATGAGAACTGAACACCCAAAACTATTAATCTATGAGAATAATCAAGGCCTATCCGTTTTTGAAAATCAAAAAATCGCAGTAAAAAACATGGATATTTTTACACATGTCAATTCCAAATTTGTTTACGTGGAAAGACACATCCGTACCGAAGTAAAACAACTTTATCGGGATGTTTTAACTGAAAAATGCAAACTCGAACAACAAGTATTTAGGAATTCACTCATTTTAGCCACCCAGGCACCTGACGAATTCGCTTATCATTTAATGAAAGGCCCAGGTTATATGGCAGTAGTAGCCGGAGAAGTAGTCCATATAGTTCAATGTGTTCAAGCCGAAGTCGTTTTTCGTGAAACCAAGGAATGCTATATGCAACTTCCAGTATTCAAAGGAAATCGAACATTTTTTCTAACTCCACGGACCCATATAATTTCAAATACAGGTACTCAAATAAGTTGTAACACATTTGTTCCATCAATGTATTTCTTTGGTGAGAAATGGTTTAAAATGTTACCCAATCCTATTGAAGGGCCAACACCAAATGTCATGATGCCTAAAACACAACCCACGTGGGAATACACAAACCCCTCATCTTTGGCCACAAGTGGCATATATTCACAAGCCGATCTAGACAAATTAAGAGATCATATTATGTTTCATGCAGAGAAACCTATGGTCTTAAATACCTTAGCTAGGGGAGCGATGGGACAACCCACAAATAATCAAGGCATCTCAATATTTAACCTGCTAGATGAAGATACAATCGATAAGATCGCCCAATCTGCATGGGGAAAATTCTGGACTATTTTTACAAACTTTGGTACAGCTAGTGCAGGATTAATAGGAATAATAATAATCTTCAGAGGAATTAAACTAATTGCCGATACGTTAATTCACGGTTATACTCTACATAAAATATTCGGCTGGTCACTATATCTCTTAGGAGCCTTTTGGGACTCTGTTACTAGTTTATTATTACATCTAGGAAAGCGACCACCTGCTGACGGACCCAATAACATAGACTCACAGGCGCCTATAGCATCGGCACCTCACGCACACATAGAAGCGCAGAACACTCCATTGAACAGCACTCGATATCTTGACTCAAATACAGGTAAAGAAGAAGCCATCCCACTCACTACAGACGCTACTCTATATCCTCATTCACAACTCAAGGAAGCTTGTAGTACAATTAACTACTCTATTCAACTTTAAACCTTCTTCAGCATGTCGCATGAATCCTATACAACTCTTTTAAATAAATTTCTTCAACAAAAAGGAGAACCTCCTCTAGAATACAAGTTATCAATTGCTTTAGATTCCAACAATGAATATCATATTCGAGTCCAATTACAGTATCAAATGTATATAGTTATTAGTACTGGGAAAGATGAAGATTTAGTCAAACAAAATGCAGCACGAAGTCTATTAATGGCGGTGACAGATGGTACAGAATATAAATTAGAACAATTTCGACCATCTTTCAGTAGCGAAATATGTGAAAAATTGCAAAGACTATGTGCACGACGCAATCTTCCACATCCTCAATTTACTACATTACATATTAGAACATCAACTGAAAACTCTACTTGGATAGCAATTTGTACTGTCCAAAATATTAAACAAACAGGAATGGCTGACACACTTAAAGAAGCGAAAAACTTCGCTGCTATAAAAGTAATTCATTTAATATCAAACAGAGGTCTCCTTAATTCAACTTACGAAGAAATTCTAGCAAACTCACTTCAAAACTTTCATATTTCTGTGCATGACTCTTCTATGAATCTTTCAAATATTCCTGCAAACAACTCTATGAATTCTCTACAAAACAACCCCACTCTTACTCCTGAAACACCTACTACATATACTTCTATAGACACTGTAGACCGTTCTACAGATACTAATTGCACAAAAAGAAGAAAGCTAGGCAGAATTCCAAAATCCTGTTCTCCAACTAAACATTTTTATGTATCACATGATAAACCAGGCCCATCTGGAAAAAGTTATAAAAAATGTTGTAAATGTGGATTCAGACCTCAAAATCAATATCATAAACGTTAATTAAAATTCCGTACTTCAGGAACACAACTTCAATGGAGCACTATTACGAAGAACCTACCCACATCCCAAGAAATCCAAGGAAATTAACCAGATGTAACTCCATGGGCATTCTAAATCACGTAGAAATTCTCAAGAATTTCACTATCAAATATGGATTACCATTGCCACAAATAATAACCTATCCAGATCAACATTCGCGATCGCATTCGTTCTTTCTCGCGCAAGCCTCTACTTTAGAACACCTTGTAATTCAAAGCGGAAAAACAAAAGAATTAGCCAGAAATAAAGCAGCATTAGGGCTTCTTAAATTGTTGATACAATGTTACGATATTTGTGATAAAGATGACACAGAAACATATCAAAAAAAA
>CAKNYM010018706.1:1885-14951 GCA_932195095.1 Andricus curvator
AGTTAAAAGTTTGTCATAAGGACAACCGCAGAATTTCAGCTGTAAACACGTCACACGACCGTGAGATAAGTGGTTACAGTCTGCGACGAACTCAATACGACGATCCGGCAAAACTCTCGTGCACCCTGAGGACACGGAGCGATCCAAGGACGACCGCCTTCTGCATTTTCCCCGCAAGTGTCGCAGCATTTTGTTGACACGCAGGGATGCTTTTCAGGGTATTAACTAGTGAAACCTTGGCACCTTCAAGAGCGCCGATGATCAAGAAGATTAGGTTAACAGAATATTCCAGGTATAAACGTCGCAACTCCCTTTCAATGTCTTTTTATACCTCTCTTTCTTTTTTTTCCCCTTGGCTGTGACGCTTTTGTCAGCTGTTGCCGAAAATTCGATAACGAACATGGTTCGTTTCTCGAAGTCAAGAAGAACTATGTCAGGCCTCGAGTGCGCAACAGAAACAATTGTCGAGAATATGAAGTTCCAGTATATGTGGCAATTCTCATTTTCGACAATTGACTCTATTTCTCTAGGAGCGTTTAGCGGAGAGGTATTTGGGCTAATGCCATAAGAGTGACAGAGATGATAATAAAGCACTCTTAGTGCCGCATTGTGCCTTTGGATGTAGGTCGTTCCCGCATGAGTTAAAAAACTATATAGTATGTGTCCTAGATCCTCGGGGTGTGCATGACACGCTCTGCAGCTATCATCGGGAAGGTCCTGACTCAAAATGTGGCGACGGTATGCTAGAGTGGAAATGAGACCGTCTTGACATGCCAAAATGAAGCCCTGCGTGCCCGATTTCAATCAGGGTGATCTAAGGGAAGCAAATGTTAGCTCATACGACATCGAATGATCTTCCACATTTCTGTGGAAGATGCCGTGCATCCTCTTCTCGAGAAGCTGTTCGTGGAAGTTCTTCTCCTGTGCTTTCTTAATCCGGGCCTTCATGAGTGAGTATTCAAGATGGATAAGATTTGATGCATTTTGCTCACCCCTACACGGAAAAAAGTAGATAGTTAGATTCACTTTTATGTATTGTTAACTTGAAGTTTACTTGTTCGCATTGTACAAGAAACAATTCAAATAGTTTTTGATACTGAATGAGATAGTGATCTCAAAATATACAAAACCTTAAAGTCAGCATTACTACTTCAAATTGTAAAAAGAAAGATCACTAGAACAAGTAGCTTCAATAACTATTCGAAATAGTACAGTTGAACATGTAAACTGTATGAATAACTAATTTTCATAGTGAGCAAAGAATATATATATATATACAAGGTGTTTTTTTCAACTTGAGACATCGAAATATCTCATAAAATACGCATCCTATGAAAAAAATATCCATAATAAAAACTTTTTATTTTCGAGGGGGAAAATCGACGTTGGGCAAATTTATCCCACCTCACCCCCAGGAGGCAGGAGTGGGGTAACTTTGTAATTTCAAATGGGAACCCCAATTTTTTATCACAGATTCAGATTCTCCTTTATGAAATACGTAAGTTTTATTCGAAAATTTTTTTTTAATTACAAAGTTACTCCCATCCCTGCCTCCTGGGGGGGGGGGGGGGTAAATTTTTTAAAAGTTGCTTTTCCCCCTCGAAAATAAAAAGTTTTTATTACGGAAATTCTTTCATAGGATGCGTATTTTTTGAGATTTTGCGATGTCTCAAGTTAAAAAAAACACCCTGTATATATAAATATATATATTTTATAAAATAGAAACTATTTTATAATGTTTCTGCTTTTATCATAATATTAGTTGAGATGATAATTATAAATAAACATAGTGAATAACTCTACTTTATACTTCAATATTATTTTTTTCTTTTGTACAAAATTTTCAGAATTTAAAAATATTCTGGATAATTATATAAACAAGAATACTTTTTTTACATTATTTCTACCACGGAACTTTCTGCTTATGATATTTTTAATTTCTAATAGCACTAAAAATGACTAGGGTCGTACTTGATGAAACCACCCAGTTTCAAATATTATATTATTTGGGAGAATTTATTTTTCGTAGAATAATGCATTATTTTCGACGTGTCATTTTTTGATACATTAATTAAAAAATAATTTGTAATAAAATTTTAGTTCAAATTGATTTCCAATTTTACCGTAGTAATCATTTTTTTAACCTTTTCACATTGATATTTGTAGAAATTACTATCATTTAATGATAAAAAAAATATATATTCTCATTTTTTCAGATTTTTAACAAAAATAAAATCTACCATACTACTGTGATATCGCGATCTTTAATATTAATTTCTCGGAACCGAATAATTTTTGTGTATTAAACAGTTTTTATTCTAATTCAGCATCCCCATATCTCATGAGAAAAATTTTATTTTTGCAAAAAATTTAAATTTGAATCACTATTCAACGTTTGTCTCATCTTAAAATATTAATTTCGATTTCGCATTTGATATATTATTACGAGCAAATTAAAAATTCCAAAAATTTCATTCGAAAACATTTTTTCAAGTCTTAATTTTCAATAATACAAAATATGTACTTTTTGAAAATTGTAATTTTAATCATTTTATAATAATACATATAAATTACTAATGATATATTTACTGTGTGAGTTAATACTTCTAAGCAAAGTATTTTTCCCAAGCTCGTTACAAAATATTAGATATCATCTGTAAGAGATTAATTAAAAAAATGTTAAGTAAAAATTTATTATAATTTCTTAGCTGGCCACGTTTTTCTCAGAGAAACCGCTTGACCGAGAGTTTGTCAGCAAAATCTAAGCGGTTCCGCAGCTCACTCAACTAACGCGTGCGCTAGATTTAGGTTTTAGAACAGGTTTTTTAGGTAAGTTAGGTAGGGTTCGATTCCCCAGCGGGGGCGATTTTTCAAAACGTTTGAGCGTGCGCTCATATGTGTGAAACTCTGTGCGTGCAATTGTGTAAGAAGAATCGAAAATTAAGTGCAGTAATCGTTCATAAAATAATTTTTTCCTTTTCGAATCGATCGACATTTTACATCATTTTTGTTGTCGAAAGTTTCGAGCTAATCTATTTATGAATCGTGTATAGAATGCGTGCAGTGCATATATACATATACATATATGCGTTACAATGCGAAATCAGCAAAGTTACTCTTCACAGCAGTAAGGCGTACTACACGAAATAGTAACTCTTCTTCTCGCTGAGTGTTGACGGTTACCAAGTGGTGCAGTACATCCTACCGACGAAAAGCTGCGTGTCAATTTAAAATAATTAGACCTACTGGTTTAGAGAGGTTTTCTAACCATCCACTTTTTTCCGTGTAATATTGAAGTCAAGGCCGAGTGTTTCAGCAGCCTCCTCCGCTGCTTTGTATAAAAACGCCCCTTTGCCCACTTCTTCGTGTTTCCTGACCATTTTAAGAAGAAGGTCTTGTCCATTTGCGGCCATATGTGCTGTACTCAGAATAATCCTGTTGTGAAGACATTCAAGATTCAGTATTCGGCGACCACCTTGACGGCGTGAGATGCAAAGTCGTGGAACAGAAGACTTAAGGTGTATGCTTTTGTTCATGTGCATAACCTTTCGGGACCCGATATCGAGGGATCTGAGCGCGTCATTCGTCCATGGAACTACCCCAAATGAATAGAGTACTACGGGGACGACAAGCATGTTCGTTGCAGATACTTTGTTCCTCGCCGACAGTTCGCAAGACCATATCCGTCGGATGAGACGTTTGTATCTGCATCGGAGAGTATCCTTTATAGATGTCACGTCCTGAATGCGGCTCTGTGGCACGCCCAGGTATGTATAGGTCTCCCCAGCGTAAAGGTGTCGTATAGCGCTTCTATCAACGAGCTCAGGATCTTCGGGGATGCCATTAAGTTTTCCTCTCTTCAAATTAACCTTGGCGCATTTATCTAACCCGAACTCCATTCCAATCTCTTGAGTGCACTCTTTGACAATTTTTAGAGCTAGATGTTATTTCTCTTGATTCCTAGCATAGTTCGTAAAATCATCTATGTAAAATACATGAGTGACCTTATGCTTTCGGTTTCCAGGTTTGCCGCAGAGATACCCTTCGGAATGGCGAAGTGCGAGAGATAGTGGCAATAATGTGAGGCAAAAGAGGAGAGGGCTCATGGTGTCGCCCTGAAACACACCTCTCTGAAAGATGATACTGTTAGTGATCACACGATGTTTTCCAGATGAGATAGGAAATCTGGTTTTGCAAAGCGGCTTTAATGTCTCTATACACCTCACGATGTGTGGATGAACCTTTAGGCTTTTCAACAGACAGATGATAAGTCTATGAGAGGTTGAATCGAAAGCTTTCCGATAATCTATCCAGGCCATCGATAGTAACCGCTGATAGGATGCTGCGTCTTTACAGACACATCTATCGATGAGCAGGTTCTCCCGACATCCTGCTACGCCTTTCTTTAAACCACGTTGTTCATAAATCTCTCGCCACACGGGTCCAACTGTCCGAACAATCCTATCATTTAGGAGAGCTGTGAAGGTCTTATACAGTGTGTTCAGACAAGTTATTGGCCTGTAATTCTTTAGATATGAGGTGAAAATTCGGGCCAGATGGTGGTGGGTTGAAGGAAACTTCTTCCACCAGAAGGTCTTGATACCATCTGGTCCCGGGGCGGAATAGTTCTTCATGCCTCTTAATACGCTTTTCACCTCCTCGTTAGTGATAGGTGGGCATTCCTTCTCAGCTGTTATGAGGGCATTGCACAGCTCCTTGAAGCTGTTTATGTTCTTTGAGCCTTCTTCAACTGGATGTTGGACTTCGTAGACTTTTCTCCAAAATGCTTCGACCTCCTCTGGTTTGGGCGGATGGTCGACAGTAACTGGAGGGTCTTGGAAGAGTCGAGATGGGTCAGACAAAAACTGTTGATTTTCTCTGACGCACCTCTCTCTCTCCGCTCTAGACTTTTCCTAGCGTTAGATAGTACAGGTATTCTGTCAACAATATGCTGCCTGATGGTCAGTAGCTTTGACTTGTTGATTGTGTGATGACGGATCCGCAGTTCGCGCGCAAACTGTCGAACCTTGGCAGTGAAAGTCCTGCTAGATGTTACGTAGTCAATCACACATTGAATGCGGGACGCGTACTGTCTTGCCCAGCCTATCTTTGTGCTAAGTTGATGCATTCGTCTTTTGGTCTTATGATCAACCGTTGGTTTTGTTTTACGGTTTGCATCTGCCAAAGTTCTCGCTGCATTGTACACACTACAGTTGATAGTCCAGATTCTTCGGAAAAATTTCCACGCAGTTCATCATCCAGTACAGTCAGATGTTTGGGCTTGGGAGAAACCAGAATGTTGATGTTTCTCCGGATCTTGAAGCATCGTTCTTCCTCTATTGAATGCCTGTTCGAGGTTGGTCTCAGTGGCGCCTCTCTTTCTCTGTTGCCGGCTTGTTCTTGCACCACAGAGCATGCAGTCGCGCCATGTAACCTTTTCGTCCAGGGGCCATACTGCTAATAACATATATATATATATAATTATATATATATATATATATATATAATTTCGGTTTCGGTTTCGATTCCTTTTGAATAGAACTGAAGGGCCTATGCCAAAGCCACCGAACGCGTCCTGGTGTTGTGGATAGAGGGTCCCTGTACCAAGGGTTTCTGCTGAATATGGTTACAATGATTAATAAGCAGTCGCGGACAATTGTCCAGGGATGGTCCCGAAGGAATAACGTCTAAGCGAAGGCGTAACAACCGTGCCGAAAGCTGAATCGCACCTGGGTAAGGTGTCTTTAACGGTGACTCTGGGATACCGGGCGACCTCTCAGAGTACCAGCCTTATCCTTGCATGCGGAGCTTTACAAGGATGGACGAACCCTTTCCCTAGCTGCTCGTGGGAACAATAATGAAACCACCTAAACACCAAAATGTTGTAGATGCGGTTCAAAACGATCGAACGCGCAGAGCACCCGACAAGTGGTCGGCATACAATGCTGATCATCCTAGAGTTTGGGGTGCTGAAAATAATTTAGATGGAAACACGACAACGAACCGGACAATTGTCCCGCATATTCACCTCATATTTAAAGTCGGAGACGCCCATTCCGCAGTGGCTGGTGTTAGGACGCACTATACTCCTGCCAAAAAAAGGCAATTTGTCCAACTCAGAGAATTACAGGCCAATAACTTGTTTGAACACGCTGTACAAGATCTTTACAGCTGTCCTCAACAACAGGATTGTTCGACGAATGGAGCCCGTATGGCGAGAGATAATGAAAATAATTTAGATGGAAACACGACGACGAACCGGCGAAACGCCCACATTGAGTGGGCGGATCAACTCAGTGATGACGTGCTAGACTGCTACGATGCCAGCATTATGCCTCTTCGCAGAGGCTTTATGGCGCGTATGCACACTCTGTGGTGCCAGAAACACCCATAGCTTCAGCACGTTTCGCATCAGTCTTTGCGAAATCAAGCCGACAACCTCCGGAAAAATGGATATGTACGCGGAACGCTTTCCCAACCGCTGCTTGATCAAGGTGCAGACGAAGATGAGGAAGCGACATGAAGACCAACCGCAGAAAGCAGGCACCTTCTGAGAGATGATCGCAATTTCAGTACAAGGAGGAACATTAACATGCAAGTTCCTCCTAAGCGCCAAGATGAAGAGTCCAAACACTGGACCATCAATTGCTCAGTTTATGCCGCTGCGAGAGCTTTGGCTGATTCAAATCGAAGGCTAGAACCGAGGATGGATCAAAAGACCAACAGACGCTTGCATCAACTAAACAAGAAGATTGGATGGGCAACACAGAATGCGTCTCGTGTTCAATGTGTGATTGACTACATAACGTCTGGTAGACCGTTCACGGAAAGGATTCAAAAGTTTGTCCAAGAACTAAGGATCTTGAATCACACACTAAACAAGTCAAAGCTGCTGACAATCAAGCAGCATCTTGTTGACAAAATACCGCTGTTATCTGACACAAGGAGGAGAATACAGGAGAAGGATAGATGGATCAGGGAGAATCAAAAGTTTCTCGCTGACCCATCGCGCCTCTTCAGCGATCTCCCTGTTTCTGTAAAAAAATCCACCCAAGCCCAAGGAGGTAGAGACTTTTTGGAGAGAGGTTTACAAGATCCCGGAAACACTTGAGTTGAAAGAAGATACTGACAATATCATCCGACTCAAGGAGTTTTGCGACCACATAAAATCTGAGGAAGAATGTCCACCAATCACTGCCGAAGAGGTGAAAAAAGCACTTAGAGGCACGAAGAACTTTTCCGCTGCTGGACCAGATTGTATCAAGAACTTCTGGTGGAAGAAGTTTACTTCTACACACCAACATTTAGCCCGCATATTCACCTCATATTTAAAGTCGGAGACGCCCATTCCGCAGCTGCTGGTGTTAGGATGCACTATACTCCTGCCGAAAAAATGCAACTTGTCCAACCCAGAGAATGACAGACCAATAACTTGTTTGAACACACTGTATAAGATCTTTACAGCTGTCCTAAACAACAGGATTGTTCTACGAATTGAGCCTGTATGGCGAGAGATGTACGAACAACGTGGCTCGAAAATAGGTGTAGCAGGCAGCTGCAGCTCATCACCGCGTCCTGTCAATGGTCTGGATTATTTACCAGAAAGCTTCCGATTCAACCTCTCATAGACATATCATCTGTCTGTTGGAAAGCTTGAAGGTACATCCACACATAGTGAGATGCATAGAGAGATTGATGCCTCTTTGGAAAACTAGATGTACTATCTCATCTGGAAATTATCGTCTGACAACGAACAACGTCACCTTCCAGAGGGGTGTCTTTCAAGGTGAAACCATGAGCCGTTTTCTTTTCTGCATCACACTTCTGCCTCTATCTCTCGCACTACGAAATTCTCCTGGATACCTCTGTGGTAGAAGCAAACTTCAAACTGCTATAAATATCGTCAAGAACTACACAGGAGAGATTGGGATGGACTTTGGTTTGGACAAGTGTGCCGAAATTAATGTGAAGAAAGAAAAGATTACTAGCGTTCCCAAGGACCCTGAGCTTGTGCATGTAAGTGTTATTAGACATCCTAATACTGGAGAGACCTATACGTACCTGGGCGTGCCTCAAAGCCGTATTCAGGATGAAACATCACTGAAGGAGTCTCTCCGAAGCAGCTACAAGCATCTTCTTCGACAGATTTGGTCTTTCAATCTGTCGGCGTTGAACAAGGTATCTGCGACTAACATGCTTGCCGTCCCGGTTCTACTCTACTCGTTTGGGGTGGTTCAATGGACGAAGAACGAGCTTAAGGCCCTTAATATCACCACACGTAAGATTATACATATGCATTAAAGCTTGCATATCAATTCGTCAGTTCCGCGATTATACATTTCACGCTGTCAAGGCGGACGCGGACTTCTGAATCCCCAGTGTCTTCATAACCGAATTGTTCTAAGTACAGCTAATATCGTTGCAAATGGCAGAGATCCTCTCCTAAAGATGGTCAGGAACCACGAAATGATTGGCGAATAATCATTCCTTTACAAAGCCGCGGAGCAAGCGGCCGAGGCCCTTGGCCTGAATTTTAACATCAGAAGTGAGAAAAGTGCATTACTCCATCAAGATGCTTCACTTCTAAAAGCCGAAGTGAAGAAACCAGAGGTTGGGAAATTTCACCAACAGTTACTCGACAAGAAAATGCACGGAAACTTTCACAGAAATGTAGAAAAACATTCCTTGTCGAAGGAGCAAACTTTTGCTTTCCTCAAATCAGCAGCGCCTAATTCAGGTACAGAGGGCTTTATTTTCGCATTTCAGGACGGTGTCCTTTTCACCTTAGCACACCGTTAGCGCATTTTATGTCAAGAAGTTCCCAGTGATAGGTGCAGAGCGTGTCATGCACACGCTGAGTACCTAGAACACATACTATCAGGGTGTCCGACCCACGCCGGAACTATGTATATCTATAGACATAATGCGGCCCTAAGAGTGCTTTATTACCATCTTGGCCGCTCTTACGGTGTGGGTCGCGACCCTGCCCTGCCGAACGCTCCAAGGAAGATAGAGTCAATTGTCCGAAACGAGAAGTGCCGAACTTTCTGGAACTACGATTTGCGGGCAGCAGTGTCGTTGCGCACTAAAGGCCTGACATTGTTCTCCAAGCCTTCGAGAAACGAACTATATTCGTGATCGAATTCTCGGCTCCGTCCGAATACAACATCACTGCAAAGGAGAAAGAAAAAGAGGAGAGGTATCAAGACCTTAAAAGAGAGCTGCAACGAATGTACCCAAAATATTCGGTGCAAGTAATTGTCCTTGTGATAGGTGCTCTCGGAGGTGCGAAACTATTACTGATTCGTAACCTTAAAGCCATACGCGGTTCTACCGGGAGCCGGTGTCATTTTTTAGATGGCAGTTGCTCTCCGTGGAACCCTGCGGTGGTTGTTTAACCCTTTTTTTAAATATATATGTATATATATGTCGCAGGGCTCTCTGGACAAGATAACAAGACTGTTATGTAAATATTTTAGAACCTAATACAATTCTAATGCATGAGAGTATCTTTCTGACTCAGAGTAAGATTCGAGTGGACTAAACGTCCTTTCTATCTTGCCTGAATCTAGACGGAAATAATTGCCAAGGGAGCGTTAACTTATGATGTCACGCAGGGTTATCTTGTTTTTATTCGCAAACTGAAAAATATTAAGTCCATACATCTCCTAGCAGATGATAAGAAAAATTAATATATATATATATATATATATATAATAAAAAATATATATAATTAATATATTAATATAATAAATATTAATATATTGAGCCAACAGCCATACCACGCTGAAAAAACCAGTTCTCGTCAGATCACTGAAGTTAAGCAGCGTTGGGCGCGGTTAGTACTTGGATGGATGACCATTCGAGACTACTGAGTGCTGCTGGCACATCGTGGGTGTGGTGAGCACACACTTGTAGTTATTTACTACAAGAAACTATCCACCTAGAAACACTACCCGAATGAGGTAGTGTCACGCCTACCCTGAAAAGGAAATGGCTTAATGGTATAAAAAAAATATATATATAAATTAAGCATTTCGACCTGCAGCCCTTAGACTACACTAGGCATTTAAAGAATGCGAACTGACAACGATAAAGTAGAAAATATATAAAAAATAATATATATTACTATGACCACAAGGCACAAGCGTCAACTTTTTGGGATGTTTTTTTTTAATTCATTGTTTATAAATGTTTGATATGTTTTTTGAAAAGAATAACAAAGTTTCAATAATCAGGTTTATATTTACATGGTTTAGACATAAAATGATCCACATGTACACCTGGCGTAAAGGAAAGTTTCAATAATCAGGTTTATATACTTGGTTTAGACATAAAATGATCCACATGTACACCTGGCGTAAGGGAAATAGCCACAATATAATTGACTTCATTGTTGCGGATGAAAGACTAAGAGAACTAGTCAAAGATACAAGAGTTATGAGGGGCTCTGAATGCAATACTGACCATTACCTTCTAGTCTCCAAAATAAACTTAGGGCGGGGATGGAGAAGAAAGAGAACCAAACAAACATAACCAACGCGAATCAAGATTGAAAATTTACAGAATCTGGAAGTCCGACAAGAAAAGAAAAAAGCGTACAAGAGAACGCTGAACATCACAGGTCTTAGCGATGAGGAGATAAATAGGCTCAAAAATGATTACAGACACAAAACTAGGAAAATTAAACGACTACTTAAGGAAAGTAAAGATAAAATCAGAACAGAAGAAGAGAAGAAAATACAAAACGACTTTGAAGGAAGCAAGAAACTATTATTTAAAGAGATATAGGAAAGTAAAGGTAAAGAGTTTATCAGCACGAGAAACAGCAAAGGTGAAATGCTATATGATACAGACGGGATAGTGGACGCTTTGTAAGACTCTTTTAAAGACTTATTAGGAGGTGATACTATAGGACAACAGAACTGCGACATAGAACATAATGCATCAGAAAACCCAATTGAGAAAGACTGTGTCACTGCAGTTAGTGATATAATTAAGAACTTGAAAAACGGTAAGGCTGCTGGTGTGGACAGTATTAGCGATGAAATGCTTAAATACAGTGGCGAGTACATACCTCACAGGCTATGCGAATTGATAAATTTATGTATCGAATGGGGAAGTCCCAGGCGAGTGGAGAAAAGCGATTATCGTACCAATATACAAAAGAAAGGGTGATAAAAGCAACTGCAATAATTACAGAGGTATCAGCTTTTAAGTACCGTAATTAAAATATACTCAAAAATACTTATCCGCAGGGTAATGAAAATAACAGAAGAAAATATATGGGAAGTTCAAAGTGGATTTATGCCAGGAAGATCATGTACGGATCGAATATTTAGCTTGAGACAGATCACAGAAAAAAGTTTAAAAGTAGGAAAGGAAGTTTTTTGTGCGTTTGTTGACCTAGAAAAAGCATTTGACAAGGTGGGTAGAAGTAAACTCTGGGAAATCCTCGAAGAGTGCGGAGTCAATGGATGACTGCTGCAAGTAATAAAAACAATATATGCAGGTAACCAAGCGAGTCTAAGGGTGAATGGGAAACTGACTGACTGGTTCGATACTATGCAAGGCGTTAAACAAGGATGCGTTATGTTCTCATGGCTATGTATCATATTTATGGACACGTGTCTAAGAATGGCCCTTTTCGACGAAGAAGATCTAGATCTCGAGACAGTGAGGGTACGTGGGTTAGCTTTCGCAGATGACAAAGTTGTTATAGCAGAATCAATCGAAGACTTGCAAAGAATATCTAGCGAACTAAATACAAGCATGAAGAACATGGGCCTCAAAATTAACGCAAATAAAACAAAAATCATAGTGTTTGAAGGAAAAGGTGATAAAACAATGTACAACATTGTCATAAATGACGAGAGATTACAACAAGTTGATAAGTACATATATCTAGGTAGCCTATTCACTAGTGACGGGAAGATAGATGGGGAGTTGGATAGGCGCATAAACGAGGGTCGGAAAGTTATCGGTAGAGCAGGATCCATTCTCAGATGTGAAAATATATCAAAAAATGCCAAAATGGCAATACATAATTGACATGTCAAGGAAAGGATAAGAGTGAAATTAACGCGTTTGACATCAAACCTCTGCGCACAATTTGCGGGGAAACACTGATGGACAAAGTGAGAAATGAAATAATCCTCAAAGAATGTGGTGCAAAAGAGACAATAGTTGACACATGGAAAAGTAATCAGTTGCGATGTTTCGGACATAGTGAAAGATTGAAAGATGAAAGACTAATGAAACAAGTGTATAAAGGTAAAGTAAATGGCATTATGCCCAGGGGCAGACCACATGGACGTGAAGGAAGCTAGAGAAGTATGCCAGGACAGAAAAGCGTGGCGAAAAATAGTTTATAAGGAGAGTGTCAGTAGAGTGAACGGCGCCTGAAACAATTGACCTTAGATACAAATGGGCCTGAGTGGGGAAACTCACATAACAACCTTTTGAGGCTCTTCACTTGGGGTGATCGCTAGAGAGATTGATCAGCAACCTGGGTCGGAGAAGTGTTGGGGAACGAACGTGTTATTTAAATGAATAACACGAAAATTCTAGATCAGTCTGAAAAATCTATACCTCCTTTCCCACATTACTATTTCCCAACCGAGCGATTCACGCCTACACGGAAAGGGAAATGGCTTAATGGTATAATAATAATAATAATCATAATGTCCATGTAATTTTGATTCCCATATTTGAAAAGATTCAGAAAAGTGTTTCATGATTATTGAATAAAAAATTGTGAAAAAGGGGGGGAGCGCTCGAAGGAACGTGACGTAATATTATGGGTGGGGGTATTGTCAATGCGTCACAGAGCGTGATAAGGGGTACGGGGAGTGGGGGGGGGACATCTTGAAATACGGCGTGACATCATATGGGGCATAATTTCTGAAGTGTACCCACATCGAAAATGAAAGTTGTCCGATCGGGCTAAAAATTGGCCCAATTGTAGTCCTATTAGATAGTACTCCTCACACCAAAAATTAATGCATTTTGATAATTACTTATCACAGTGGAGGGGGTACAATTTTGTGTTTTTTAAGAAAAGCTT
>CAKNYM010018722.1:2682-21866 GCA_932195095.1 Andricus curvator
TTTTCTTGCAACATTAAAAACTTTTAAAAAATATAATACTTATCGATGACGTGCGCTGAAGGCGACTTCAAACGCATCGTCGTTCAGTAGCAGTTAATCGGCGTTATCCGTCGACGATGCGTTTGAAGTCGCCTTCAGCCCACGTTATCGATAAGTATTATATTTTTTAAAAGTTTTTAATGTTGCAAGAAAAACTATTGCGATTACTCCGTGACCTTTTAACGTGAAATTTCACGAAGAATCCGAATTTCAACAAGTGAAATGTTCATCTTCCTTTTTTAATGAGTTTTTCTTGCATGATACGGAGAGGATACGATGTGGATACTGTGAGGATACACTAAAGCATATCCGCTCCGTTCGTTCGGTCCGCCAGGGTATATAAAGTAAATTGATTATAAACAGCCATGCTATTGTAATATTTTAAAAAAATGTTGTATTTTACTATGTTGTATAATGTATTTTATATTAAAAATTCACTTCATTTATAGTAATAAATTTTAAGTTATTTGCATACCACTCATGTATAATTATGTTCAATTTTAGTAAATATTACTCCTTTTTTAAACGGTAAATGCTATGAATTTGGGAGTATAAACAAATCGAATAAAATATACTTTTGCCAAAATTTCGACAACTTCAATTTTTATTTTTGAGGTTTGGGACTGAGATAACCGTATGCCTTTTTAAAATACATCTTGTTTTATTATTATCTAACGATAGATATAAGCGCATACGTGCAACGATCGTCGAAAAGTAAGCTAAAAATGTTGACAACTTTAATGTAAATTTTTGAGGTTCGGGACTGAGATAACCGTATGCCTTTCTGAAATTCATCTTATTTTATTATTATCTAACGATAGTCATAACGGCATACGTGCAACGATCATCGAAAAGTAACCTACACATTTTTACAACTTTAATGTTAATTTTTGAGGTTAGGGACTAAGATAACCGTATGCCTTTTCATAATAGATCTTATTTTATAGTTATCCAACGATAGTCATAACGGCATACGTGCGGCGATCATCGAAAAATAACCTACAAATTTTGACAACTTCAATATTAATTTTTGAGGTTAGGGACTGAGATAATCGTATGCCTTTTTACAAATCGTTTTTTTAATATGTAAACTTCATTTTAAAGGTATTTTTTTTCGAGCAACGATCATTAAAAAGAATATGCAATTTTTGACACATTTATTTGAGGTTAGTAATCACTTTGGACCAGCCGATCGGTATGCCGTTTGGTATATCTGCATTTTACGTCAAAAATCAACAAAATCTGTAGAGGCATACGTGCTGCTATCATTAAAAAGGTATTACGTTTTTGTACAACAAAAGGGGTCTATTTCACCCCTAATGGACCACCCCACACGTATGCCGATCTTTTTCCGCCGGATTATTTTTTCGTTAACTTTCTTCTAGTAATCTCGGCATACGTGCTGCTATCATTTCAATACTTCACATTTGTTGACAAGATGTTCCGACATTCCCCAGCTAATGGACTGATGTCCAAATTTCCCACCTACATTACGATAATTGACATGTGTATTACTGTCAAATCTCCAAAGGGCATACGCGCGGCGATCATTGAATTTTTAGTACCGCGGGCTGACGGTCTATGACTAGTCGGTCGAGACGATGGCATAACTGTTCCAAATCAGACATTAGACTGCCATCCAAATTTTTCTACCCTTGAATTCATTCGGATTGAAAAATATGTCACGATGAGCCGCGGATTTATTTGGATTGGAAGGATGAATTGAAAGGTGGGTTCCGTAGGGGTTCGGATCGATGTTGGCGTTGATGCACGTAGAGATCCTCAGGGCCGGTCCACAATGAGAGTCGTAAGCGTCGACGTTCGAACGTATATGCGTATTTGACGTCATACGCACATTGTTACCAACGGTCGCAGCGAGAAAACGAAAAATGCGAAACGGCGAAACTGCTCGGATAATTGGCAACAACGTGCGTATGACGTCAATTGCGTACATACGTTCGAACGTCGACGTTTACGACTATCATTGTGGACCGGCCCTCAAGGGAGAGTCGTGAAACCGGGTACTCCAATTCTGATTGGTTCCGCTGTACCGGAACATAGTTGTCCTTCTATTGAATTTGATTGGCTTGTGTTGGCGTGATTTTTAAATCAGAATTTTAATTGCAAAAGGATTTAGCACAGTCTAGAGACAACGCCGATCATACAAAAGATTGTTAATTCTTGGGAAAGTAATAATATTTATTTTCAAACATACATACTTTAAAATTTTCATAAATAAAAGAAATGATAAATAATCACACAGTTCAAACTTTTCGCACCCCACGAAAATATCAGGGTGCCGGTACAACGGCGACAAATGAGCCTCGGATCCATTTGAATTGAATTTGGAGTTGACGCTCAGATTAAAAAGGATTTAAAAGGATTCAAATCTCTCTTCAGATTAATTCAGATACAGATTCCAGAATGGTTTGGTAATAGTTTTCATTGGTTCGGAATGAATTCCTATCCGATACTTTCTCCAGGGTTCTTTAGGGAAATTTAATTCCATTCGTTCAATAAATAAGCGATTTGATATTCAATTGTAGTTCATCATGCATTCTTTTTCAATTTCCCTATTCTTCAAAATAATAAATGGTATACTATGTTGGGGAGACCGGGGCTAGTTGGGCATAGGGGTACTGGCCAACTCGACGTTATGTATGCAGTGCTTCATTTGAGTGTGACATTTGACAGCATTTCGATGTGTTTTGTGAAAATGAAGTCGGCTTTCATGTATGAATTAGAAGAAGGTTATAGAAATAGCATGATAAATAGCAGCTCTTAATAAAAAACCGCGATTGTGTAACATTTTTAACTTTATCAAACCAATGAGAAGTCCAGTAAAAAGAAACTAATTGGGACGAATTGAGAAGAATTCGCCAGGAGCACCCGTGAATCTTGCTTTGTGACAATCTCGAATTAGAGATGGTGGTGAATTCGTGTAAATTCGTGAAAAGTAATAAAGTCTTCAAATATCCTATTCGTCCGAATTTAGCGAAAAATTTTCAGGGGATCTAATTCATTTGAATGCGTCAGCACGAATTATTTTCAGTGTCCGCGAATTCGTTTTAATTCGCGAAATTTTAAGTCAAGCCCCAATTCGCCAGAATTCGCCAGCGCGAATACCCG
The DNA here is from genome assembly GCA_932195095.1 of Andricus curvator. Taxonomy (NCBI): domain Eukaryota; kingdom Metazoa; phylum Arthropoda; class Insecta; order Hymenoptera; family Cynipidae; genus Andricus; species Andricus curvator. Next base: position 5,851 of record CAKNYM010018722.1, read on the forward strand.
TGTGGAAAAATTTCGTGGCGCTCTACTGTTTCTGTCCAGTCCGCCTTGAGTCGACATTGGCGCGCCACAGGCTGACTGTCCAGTGGCTAGACTGGGCTGTAACGCTCGGATCGACTAGTTTCTAGACAGATCGGCTATTTTGATACAAAATAATTAATAATTAAATAATATAATTATTTTTTATGCCATCAAAGTCCAATATATAGATTTTGCAGTTAATTAAAAATATAAAAAAAGTTTTTGTACACAAAAAAATGAAGAAATGAGTTTCCGCAAATCTCTTGTACATACGCCGGGTGTCGAACTTCTGAAGTAACTTCCTATTATATTGTTGTAACTTTGTCCCGTCGCCTTAACACCTCGGCCATCTAAAAGTTGAATTTTTCTTCTTTTTTGACGGACATGAATTTCGATGCATTATATCCTAATATTTATTTCAATTAAAGATGAACAATTTTTAAACATTAAAAGTGCTTGATTTGTGAATAAATCATTGAAAAAAATAAAGTTTGTATGATGTTACTTGCGATTAGGCTACGAAATAATGATTGTTTATTATTTCAAATAATTAATACGTTAGGCTTAATTATGATTTACGGAATCAATAAATAATTAAAATAATAAATAATAATAAATATACAATAAATAAATAAAATAAATAAATAATAAATATCCTTAGCCATACCACGCTGAAAAACCCAGTTCTCGTCAGATCACTGTAGTTAAGCAGCGTTGGACGCGGTTAGTACTTGGATGGGTGACCATTCAAGAATACTGAGTGCTGTTGGCACATCGTGGATGTGGTGAGCCCACACTTGTAGTTATTTATAACTACAAGAAAACTATCCACCTAGAAACACTACCCGAATCGGGTAGTGTCACGCCTACCCTGAAAGGGAAATGGCTTAATGGTATACAAAATAAATCTTTTATAATATTTGATTTTCTGGAATATCATAAATATTATACATAGCATTATACATATTATAGTTATTATAAATTCAATATAAATTCATTATAACTTCACTATATAATTCAATTGAAACAAAATATTTTTAAACATTCTTCAAAAAATCGTTCTTGAAACTGCAGTTCTTGTATTAAGATTTCCATCACCTTCAACAATTATTGTTTACTATCTTAAGTATGTGATGGTCTACAATTAATTATTTCTTGAGCATTTGTACAATTGTGTATTTTAATTTCCCAAATATTTTTTCAAAAATGATTATTTTCTGAATTCACCTCTGTAATTTTTGTTTAAGTCCAAACCGTGATTCTATCTAGAAACTAGCTAAAATCTGGACAATCTTTATATATTCAAATTCGTAACGAACTCCTAGATAGCGCCAAGAATGGGAATAGACAGCAGAAAGGTTTTAATCAAACACGTAGTAAATCTAGAAAGCGCCAGTGTAGCGCCAGGCTAGTATTGCGTGAATAGACAGACTTGAGAAAAACTGTACTGGCTTTAGCATGATTCAAGACTGCCACGAAATTTTTCCACACGGGTACAGTGAAGGACTGGCCTATTCAATCGAATTCGTAAGCTGTAGCCAACGCTAGTGTGTCATATCTCCATTTAAAAATACATAGAGATACGACACTCTAGCTAAGTAAAATACAGTTGATACACTCTGTATACGGAAAGCTTTGTTAGTGACCTATTCTTCGGGACAGTCGATTTGAAAAGATTTCCAAAGATTTCAAAAATGTTCAAAGAAGAATCTAAAAGATTTTAAGGCAATTTTTTTAATTTTGCAGAATTTAAAACAAATTCTCACCCACAGAAACAAAAAGTCGCGATACGGCAGTCAAAAAACAAAACAAGATTTCTATAAACCACCCATACATATCATTATGCTGGTAACAATTTCCAAGAAATTGTATATATATATATAATGATTTTAAAAGTTTTTAGTCTCTTCTGTTTATTTTTTCATGAGTTATAACATAACGTCTCTGCGACTAAAAGTGCTGGGGACTACGCCTAGGTGTCCCGCGACTAGATGTCCGGCGACTAGTCGGCGGCTACTAGATGTCACGTACCCTAAAATGCAGGCCAATGGTCTCGGCCGCCTGCTCCGCGGCTTTGTAAAGGAACGCTCCTTTGCCAATCATCTCGTGTTTCCTGACCATTTTTAGGAGAAGATCTCTGCCATTTGCAACGATGTAAAGTGTACTTAGAACAATTCGGTTATGAAGAAATTGGAGATTCAGAAGTCCGCGTCCGCCTTGACGGCGTCAGATGTATAATCGCGGAACGGACGAATTGATATGCAAGCTCTTATGCATATGCATTATCTTACGTGTGGAGATATCAAGGGCCGTAAGCTCGTTGTTCGTCCATTGAACCACTCCAAACGAGTAGAGTAGAACCGGAACGGCAATTATGTTAGTTTCAGATACCTTGTTTAACGCTGACAGACTTGAAGAGCAAATCTGTCGGAAAAGATGCTTGTATCTGCTACGGAGAGACTCCTTCACTGATGTTACGTCCTGAGTGCGGCCTTGAGGCACGCCCAGGTATGTATAAATATCTCCAGTGTCAAGATGTCTAATAACACTAGCTAATAATAAGAACAAAATAATAATAATAATAATAATAATAATAATAATAATAATAATAATAACACAAGATCAGGGTCCTTGGAAACGCCAACAATCTTTCCTTTCTTCAGATGAATCTTGGCACACTTGTCCAATCCAAAGTCCATACCAATCTCTCCTGTGTACTCTTTGACGATATTTAAAGCACTCTGAAGTTTGCTGTTACCAGAAGCATAAATCTTCAGGTCATCCATATAAAATACATGAGTGACCTTATGCTCGCGCTGATTAGTTTCGCCACAGAAGTATCCAGGAGAATTTCGTACTGCGAGAGATAGAGGTAGAAGTGTCATTCATGCAAAGAAGCAGAGGGCTCATGGTAAGCCCTGAAAGACGCCCCTCTGAAAGGTGACGTTTTGCGTTCTCACACGATAATTTCTAGATGAGATAGTAAATCTAGTTTTCCAAAGGAGCATCAATCTTTCTATGTATCTAACTATGTGTGGATGAACCTTCAAGCTTTCCAACAGACAGATGATATAAGTATATATGAAAGGTTGAATCGACAGCTTTCCGGTAGTCAATCCAGGCCATTGACAGGACGCGCTGATGGGCTGCTGCGTCTTTGCAGACGCACCTGTCAATTAGCAGGTTCTCTCGGCAGCCTGCTACACCTTTTTCCGAGCCACGCTGTTCGTACATCTCTTTTCACACAGGCTCAATTCTTCGAACAATCCTGTCGTTTAGGACAGCGTTAAAGATCTTATACAGCGTGTTCAAACAAGTTATTGGCCTTTAATGTTTTGGGTTGGTCAACTTGCCTTTTTTCGGTGGAATGGGCGTTTCCGACTTCAAATATGAGGTGAATATGCGGGCCAGATGTTGGTGTGTAGAAGTAAACCTCTCCCATCAAAAGTTCTTGATATCATCTAGTCCTGCAGCGGAAAAGTTCTTCGTACCCCTAAGTGCTTTTTTTCTTATCTTCGGCAGTGATTGATGGACATTCCTCCTCAGATGTTATGAGGTTGTTGCAAAACTCCTTGAAGCGGATGATATTGTTAGTATCTTCGTTCAACTCCAGTGTTTTCGGGATCTCATATGCCTCTCTCCAAAAAGTCTCTACGTCATTGGGATTTGGTGGATTATCGACAGAAATAGGGAGATCGCTGGAAAAGTGCGATGCGTCAGCGAGAAGCTGTTGATTCTCTCTGATCCATCTCTCCCTCTTTCGGATTCTCCTCCTCGCGTCAGATAACTTCCGTATTTTGTCAACAATATACTGCTTGATTGTCAGCAGCTTTGATTTGTTCATTTTGTGATTGTAGATCCTCAGTTCTTGGGCGAACTTTCGAACCCTTTCCGTGAACGGTCCACCAGATGTCATGTAGTCAATCACACACAGGACACGGGACGCATTCTGTCTTGCCCATCCAATCTTCTTGTTCAGTTGATGTAAGCATCTTTTGGTCTTTTGATCCATCATCGGGTTTAGCCCTCGATTTGAATCAGCAAAAGCTCTCGCAGCAACATAAACTGAACAATTGATGGCCCAGAGGTCGGACTCCTCCAAGATATCCTCACGAAGGGAGGCATCCATTTCAGCGAGATCTTGGGGCTTAGGAAGAACGCGGATGTTAATGTTCCTCCTTGTCCTGAAATCGTGATCATCCCTCAGAAGGTGCCTGCTTTCCGTGGTTGGTCTTAATATCGATTCCTCCTCTTCGTCTGCGGCTTGTTCATACAGTGGTTGGGGAAGAGCTCCACGTAAATATCCATTTTTCCGGAGGGAGTCGGCTTGATTCCGCAAAGATTGATGCGAAACTTGCTGAAGTTCTGGGTGTTTCTGGCACCACAAAGGTTGCATACGCGTCATAAAGCCTTCGCGAACAGGGATAATGCTGGCATCGTAGCAGTCTAGCAAGTCATCCTTGAGTTGATTCGTCCACTCAGTATACATATACATACATATAATTTATATTCATTTATATTAATTGTAAACTTGACATGAAATATTGTAGAAGTACGAAATTGAATTAATAGTGTTTTTTATCATAAGAAACTGAAATAGCTATTTGTGATACAAGTACGCAAAATAGCCGATTTTCGACGAGTGAGCGAAGAGCTGAAGGAAAATGCTGCAATCACACGAGTAGCAAATGTCTGTGTTCACGTGTATCACATCCAATTTTTGGCAACAACCGTACGATGACATTATTTAGAGATTTTTTACATTTCTTACCGAATTTCGGATCCTGTATGGTGGTTTTCAGCCAAATTTGTGGGTTATTTTGTTTGAAGAATTTTTATGAATGCGCGTCTATTTCGTCTATTGCTTCGATTCGAAAAATAGATTTGGTTGAGAGTGCGCATCCGTCAATATTATTCTTGCACAGTCTGCTGGATTGAAGCACTTTGCACATCATACTGAGGCATACAAGTTCTTACTTTTATTGTGGGTATTGCATAAAGATCATTTTTATCCGCAAGTGGATTGAAATACTACAAACGATAGAAGCCTGAGCAGAAATAACGTTGGCTCAACACAGGTTTTGTGTCCATGGAGTTCTGTAGAGTTATTCTGTTTTTAAACTGTTTTTCTTTCCCGCAGAAGCATTGCAATATAGCTACAGTCTAAACTGGCAAGGAAAATGCGAAAACTGAATTTGGAAAGAAAATTCATAATAGTCGAGGTCATCTACATCGCATCAATCTCATACAAAAGTGTATTTTTCCAATTCCGGCTTTATAAATTTTGAACGTCAGGGATAAAAACAGAATATGGCATTCGCTTGGGTTTCGAAGAAGAGTAATAAGTGAATCTGGCTTTTGAAAATAATTATTTTGCAACACCCACCTTTAAATAATAAGGACGTCTATCTTCCATGGCTCTAAATGATGTGCAAAGTGCTTTAATTCAGCAGATTGTACGAGAATAATAGTCGCGCATGCACATGCGCATTTTCTCGGTAACGTGCCGTATCCATGGGGCAGCAGTAGTTTGTTAAATGACAATGCTTGCCTCTGGATAATTTATTCAAAATAAAATGATTTAAATCTATCCTCGATATAAAATAGGTTCACAACGTATTCTTTTGATACCTAATCTAAATATTTACATGATTTATTGCCTTAAACCATATATATAAACCTCGCGAACTGAAATGTTTCGCACGAGAAAAGCTCAAGCAGTTCTCGTAAAGAAGAATCTATTCCAAAGGGTAATATGAGGTTCTGGTAAAATTGTTGTTGTAATGCGCAAAATGGGGTTTTATGATGATTTCGAGTTATATGAGAATTCCACTAACAATAAGAGAAACATATGAATGCACACGGAGAACACAGAAAAAACTGGGGGTTCGGTAAGGTTGGGCTCAAGTAAAAGTTGTCATCCTTTAGAACGCAGACCACAAAGGAACCCTTTTTGAGGGTTCCTTTTTAGTTCGCTGATATCCGATAGATGGCCATTGGCGAACGCCGACGTTTTCAACTGCGCATGTGCCGAAAGGCGCGGGCCTATTTGAAAACAATAAATACTATGAATAATCACACAGATAAATATTAAAAAACATTTTTTTTATTATTTTTTAAAACAAATTAAATTGATAGATAGAAATACCTAACTTCTTAAAAAATGTAATATTAACGTAATATTGCAAGTGTATATTATATAATTATAAATAGTGCTTTTTGGTACATGCGCAATTAAAAACATCGGATTTTCAACATAACATCGAAAACTGTCACATTTTATGTGCACTATCTTCCTTTCAACAATAACTAATGTCTATAATTATAGTTTCTTTATTAAATGTTCCCCAGTGCAATATTATTTAATCAAACTTATAAAGTAGAACGTACAACAGTTTGAATCTATACTTTGGGTTCCTTTAGAAACCATTGATCATTTTGGGTTCATTTCCAGCAAGAGAAGTTCCTTTTTGTTGCAGCTCCTTTGGAACTAAAAATCGTTTCTAATAGAAACTCCAGTTTTTTCTGTGAAAAATGCAGATTTCGGAAGAAGATTTGAGCACAACAAATTTCAAACTGAATCCCTGACATCCAGGATTTTGTTCAGTAATCCCGGACTGAGAACTGATACCCGTGTGGAAAAATGTCATGGCAGTCTGGTATCAGGTCTGGCCCAGGTCTGGCTTTATCTAGACTGTCTAGTCTGGAATATCTGATCTGGCCCAGGTTTGGCACTAGACTTGCTCAGGTCTGACTTTATGTAGACTGCCTAGCCTGGAAGGTCTGGTCTGGCCCAGAACTGACGCTGCTCAGCCATCCAAGAACAATAAATAGTCCAAATTCGGTCTGGAAAGTCACGTCTGGCCTAGGACTGGCGCTGATCAGCGAGCCAAGAACAAAAATTCTATGTTCTGTCTGGAAGGTCTGGTCTGGCCCAGGACTGGCGCTGATCAGCGAGCCAAGAACAAAAATTCTATGTTCTGTATGGAAGGACTGGTCTGGCCCAGGACTGGCGCTGATCAGTTATCCAAGACCAAAAAAAGTTCTAACATCGATCAGCAAATTTTTTTTAGACATATTGCGAAAAAGTAACAGGGTGTCTAAAATGATCAAAAATAAGAAATTCAAAATATCAAAAGAAGACCTTTTTCATATCATCTTGACAGTAGTCTAGTCTCATCCAGGATTGGCGATTACCAGCTAAACACACTTATAGTGAAAAATGATTTTCTTTCAACTCATTAGAAAAATAAAGGGAGATCAGCCAGCGACTGACCGGCCTCAAACTAGTCACTGACCAGCCCATAACTAGCGGCTGACCAGACGGTCTGGCCTGGGGTTAGCTAAAAAAACGTTACACTTTTCAGACTATCTGGCCAGCGTCAAGACTGGAAAGCAGACAGTTTGGTTTGGGCTGGGCCAGCGCCAGAAATTTTTTCCACACGGCATAGTAAAGAAACTGGGATCCACCGTGAATATTTCGAGCCTTTTGTACTGTTCCAGCAACATTCATTCTGTATCTGATTTCCTCGAAATACAGGATTCATTCTTTATTTTTTGAATTTTGTTTTTATCCGTGCACCTTACATGCCTTATTGTATATTTTTACTAAAACAAACTTGCAGTCATAGAAAATATTACCGGCGAAGATTCTTTTCTGGAGAGAGGCACACTGCACATTACATTGAAAAAAATATGGTTTAGCTGGCCCAGCTAGACGTTTAGCTGGATTTCGTCTTCTAAGAAAATATAGCTATGTTACCTGACTGTCTAGCTGTGTTACCTAAATATCTAGCTGTTTTGGCTCATTTTGCCATCTAGAACTTATCTAGCTAATTTATCTAGATAATTCCTAGATGGCAACATTTAGCTAAAACCGCTAGATATTTAGGTAACACAGCTATATTTTCGTAGAAGACGAAATCCAGCTAAACTTCTAGCTGGGACAGCTAAACCTTTTTTTCAGTGTAAGCAGGCACGAATATGTCTCGAACTCGAAAATAGGCGCGGCTCCTTGTGGAATTAGGTACATGGCGGATTACCTTCGATCAGAGACTCAATTGTCTTGTCGAAATATCAATCGAAAGCCTGCCATTCTAAGCAGATGCTGTGGAAAGCCGATTGACTGAAATTGTTTTCAGTATAGCACTTTTCACATGTACACGTTAAGCCCTGTTCAAGTTTCGGAATCAAATGGCGTGAAAATTACATAATCCGTCTCATTTAATCTGAAACCGTAAAATAACTTATAAGTCTGATCCCGTTTGAATCCGATATTCGTATTCGCGTTATAACTTAAGTCTTCTGTATAAATTTTACATTCCATTCGTTTTGGTTCAAATTTTCATTTCTATGTCGCAAAACCGAATTTCGAACAATCCAGTCATTCCCGTGTGGAAAAATTTCGTGGCAGTCTTGAATCATGCTAAAGCCAGTACAGTTTTTCTCAAGTCTGTCTATTCACGCAATACTAGCCTGGCGCTACACTGGCGCTTTCTAGTTTTACTACGTGTTTGTTTCAAACCTTTCTGCTGTCTAGTCCCATTCTTGGCGCTATCTAGGAGTTCGTTACGAATTTGAATACATAAAGATTGTCCACATTTTAGCTAGTTTCTAGATGGAATCACGGTTTGGACTTACACAAAAATTACAGAGGTGAATTCAGAAAATAATCATTTTTGAATAAAAGATTTAGGAAATTACAATACACAATTGTACAAATGCTCAACCAATAATTAATTGTAGACTAACACATATTTAAGATAGTAAACAATAATTGTTGAAGGTGATAGAAATCTTAATACAATAACTGGAGTTTCAAGAACGATTTTTTGAAGAATGTTTAAAAACATTTTGTTTCAATTGAATTATATAGTGAAGTTATAATGAATTTATATTGAATTTATAATAATTATAATATGTATAATGCTATGTATAATATTTATGATATTCCAGAAAATCAAATATTATTATAAAAGATTTATTTAATTTATTTTAATCATTTATTTATTCCGTAAATGATAATAAAGCCTAACGTATTAGTTATTTGAAATAATAAACAATCATTATTTTGTAGTCTAATCGCAAGTGACATCATACAAACTTTATTTTTTTCAATGATTTATTCACAAATCAAGCACTTTTAATGTTTAAAAATTGTTCATGTTTTATTGAAATAAATATAAGGATGTAATGAATTAAAATTCATGTCCGACAAAAAAGAAAAAAAATTTAACTTTTAGATGGCCGAGGTGTTAAGGCGACGGGACAAAGTTACAACAATATAATAGGAAGTTACATCAGAAGTTCGACACCCGGCGTATGTACAAGAGATTTGCAGAAACTCATTTCTTCATTTTTTTGTGTACAAAAACTTTTTTTATATTTTTAATTTACTGCAAAATCTATACATTGGACTCTTATGGCATAAAAAATAATTATATTATTTAATTATTAATTATTTTGTATCAAAATAGCCGATCTGTCTAGAAACTAGTCGATCCGAGCGTTACATCCCAGTCTAGCCACTGGACAGGTAGCCTGTGGCGCGCCAATGTCGACTCAAGGCGGACTGGACAGAAACAGTACAGCGCCACGAAATTTTTCCACACGGGTTCGGATTGAAATATGGAATAGCAGCAGAATCATTCGAAATAAATTTGACTATCTTCACAGATTCTATTGAAATGAAAATTGGATTCGTAATGATACAGAATCATTTGAATATACAAATATCGGATTCATTCAGATTCACTTAAATGTCCGCGGCATACTAACAAATTCAAACGGAATCATACTATTCCATAACTTCCACCTCTTGGAGGCAAAGAGTGCGTAACAAGGAAATTTTACTCTGCAGCTACAGCAAAACAAAATAATTGTAAAATGAAAGTTATAACTTAACATCGTGGACTCAATATTAAGCAGATATCTTCGAATCTAATTCTGAAATACGCCTGACCTGTGAATGTAAAGTATCGTTGCTTCACTTTAATGAAATGGTAAGCAACTATTATCCCCTGAGTATTCCAGTCAGAGTAATATACCGCTCATGAGTTTGCAGCTTCGGAAAGTGTCACTGCTCGGAATCTTTTTAATCCGCCTTTGCATAATCGATCCTCTTGACTCGATGTTTATCACGTAGGTTGTAACACTGACGCAGCTCGACACAGGTTCCAAAACATAGTAAGTCACCTCAGAGTTAAGCTAACAATATTACGCGACTAAATTTCAAACACAGGATCAATATAAGGCGCTTATATTAAAAACTATAGACTCAGTGTTTCATTGTTCGTGTTTTAATTTTAGTGTATTCTGAAATCATTCTCCTTTTTTTCGACTCTAACAAAAAAGAAAAGTCTTCGACAAAACGAAGAACATTTCAAATCATGAGAACTAAAATAAGCGGTGATTACATTCTAAGAATCCTCAGTATAGTCATACTTATATCATTTAAGATTTTTAATAATAATGAATATATTTCACAAGCAGTATTTGCGTGGCTTGATGTAAACGCAGAGATGAAAGGAGTATCGCCCACGAAAAGTATGTTAATTTAAGTCAATATATTGTTCGCCCTGTCGCAGAACAGAGTGCAATGCTTCTTCTTTGTGGTTTACATGACAGCCTTTGAAACACGGATGTGCATATACATATATGTAACGTTTCGCAAGGATAGGTCCCACCTTGTCGATCGTAGCTTAGGAGATTTTCGCGTTTTTGTGAACAAAGGTGAAACATATTGATTTCGGAGTTTCCGTGGGAAATCCGATTTCAATGTATGATCTATCTCGTGACATTATACTGATATATTTGAACGAACTGGAAGTGGGTGTATTTTGCGTTTAAAGGTCAACTTTAACACTGGCGCTTATGGCACTCGTCAACTTTAGACGCTGCGCTTTTCTCTAAAAAAAGAAGGTTATCGAAGTTCTAACTTAAAAAGTGCTCCGGTGACATATTTTTGAGCATAGAGGGTTCGGCCTGAGCTTAAAATATCGAAAATGTATCCTGCCATATGTTGGTATACGTGAACTTTTTGCGGGACGTCACATATCCACATAATCTTGGATGCGGGTACAGCTCACCTACGAGTGCAAACTCGCAACAGATTGACAGAAAACTCTCCGAAAACAAAGGAAGAACACTTCACTCAAGATCTTCTTCGACTATAGATTGATTTAATTTGGTCAAAGAATTCAAATTTCCACATATTCATGTATTCAAACGTCAAAGCACTCTCGATTGAATGAATTAGAGAGGGTGATGAAGTGCCAACTTCAATTTGTATTTGATTCTGAAGTTTGCCCAATTAATTCGCCACCTAAAATATAACCTTTTCAAACTATTCGTTACGAAATAGAACTTTTCGAAATAACACAAAAAAGTTAGAGCTTCCTTTCCATTGACACGTATATGTGAGATTATGTGCTTATTGATGATACATCCTCAATCAAGTCTTGGTCTTAATAAATATTTATATGAATATTACGCGAATTTATACTGATATTGTATTTGTTATTCCATTATATACAAAATGTTTCAGTAAAAATTTTAGATTTGCATAAAAATTCTAGAATATTGAAAAATTTCAGAACAAAAATTAAGATCATGGTAAAAAAATTCGTATACAAATGTTGCCTCAAATATCTATTTTGAGGCTTTGACGGGTACAATATGCCGAATTCTTATACTTTTTCTTCTACATGCAATATTTGTTTCTGGGAAACTTGATTGTCGGCACTGGACTTCTTTCTAGAATGCCAAAATTTCTGTTGGAACTATCCATTAATTGTATTGGAAGTTTATTTCCGAGACGTAGGGTATACCCTATAATATCAGGTATTGGGACGTCATAACGTCCTTATACATTATTGTAGGTTTCACATGCTGGTATTGAAAGATTACCATAAATGTTTTGAAACATTGCCATACATGTTTTAAAACATTGCCTCGAACGTAATGCAATGTTGCGGAATTAACAATCGAACCCTAATAACCGCCAAACTCTAAGTCGAGTGCGCTACGCACTAGACTACCCTGCTGAAAATATTTAGTCTTCATTTTGCCTTGGGTAAAGACTAATCCAAGAAAATGTCAAGTTATTCTGTGTGTCTAGCTAGTGAGACGGAACCAGACTATTTCCGATGTCTTAAGACGAATATTTTCGACTTAAAGACAAAAGTTTAGGTCTTGAGAGAAGATTATTTGATTCGGGAAGAACCTGAAAGATTTATAACTCAAATACAGGCCAGAAGGCTCCCACACGGAAAAAATTTATCCGTGAAGAAGTCACGAACTTGTAGCTAGGTCTCGGATACGAGATAAAAAAATGAAACATTAAATCCTTATTTCTATGAGAAATATATGGATAAATTTCGAAGTTTCTTACGTACAGTTCGAATTTCCTACGAACAGTTCCTGAAAATTTCAGACTGAAATAAAAAGAGGAAAAATTTTATTTGTGCGATTTAATTTTATATTAATTTATAAACTCGCAACTCAGAAGATTCGAACCTCAAACACTGCTGACTCACCAGTTTCTAAACATAAACCAGGAGTGCGTAAACACGCGCAGCCATCGAGGCCAAACAAAATAGGTATTATAAAACTTCTAACCACTCATCCGACGAGCTCGAGGCACACATACGAGCGCACACACGCACCGCGCGTGTGTGCGTGGGCCATGTACAGGGAGACTTAGGTCGAGTTCCCAGATTTGTCGGGCAAGCTCGTGAGTGCTCTGAGAATCTTTTCACAATCACTCGTAATATTTTTGTAATTATTCACGTAAAAAAAAGTGATGAACCGTTTTAGAATTTTCACATCGAGTTCGTCAATCTTTCTCAAAGTTCGCAGGTTATTTACGAAAATACATAAATATCCGACAAATTTTTCTCATATCCGAGACCTAGCTACTAGTTCGTGACTTTTTTACGGATAAATTTTTTCCGTGCAAAGCGTTCGCGGGTCATTAATAATTCGCTTTAAATTTCACAGAATGTTGATATTGTTTATCTTTATAGTATTTATTTTTTCTGTATTAAGGCAATAATTTATCTGCAATAAGTATGTCCTTTGGATGGCGAATGTAAAAATGTTGTCCATTTTTTCCTATCTCCAACAGTTTACTAGATACTTGTAAAAAATGACAATTTTAATCTTTTTATAAAAAATGTGTATGCCTGTAGTTGTTGAAACCGACAGTTTCCAAATTTTTATTTTATATATCAGTAATTCTAAAATTACATGTTATATCGGTTATAAAATGTTAATACTTAGCAGGTGTCAACTGTTTGGTTCCAACCCATCTGGAAGTGGCAGACCCTGCCGGTAGTAATAAAATCAATACATAATTTTTCCTTCCGTGTCTCAAGACAAGTCTACCTGGTCTTGTCTTGGCACAGCTACAGCCATGAATGCAAGAGAAGTCTGTATATCTCCAATCTCTAGCTGGTGAGACAAAACCAGATATCATGGTCTTAAAGACATATTAAAGACATTCAAGACAAAATCAAGACTAAATAATTTTACCTGAGTAGGAAAGCACAATTCTCACCTTACTACAAAAGTGGGTCACTCATCCGTTAGACAAGTTAAAGTGATAGTGTAAGGCAAGATTGCAATACTCAAAAAATCCCAAACATTTTTAACAGTGCATATTTAAACAAGCCTAAAATATATGTAAAACATAATCTTGTGTACCGAAATTTAGTGGAAGTAGTCTATACAGTGTTTTTTAGTTCATATACATTTTAGAATATTCCACAATATTAATGTTACAGGGGTTCTATAATCTATATATTGAAATGGTGACACAGCATTGCTTTTAAAGTATCAGAGCTCATAGAATCTTCGTTAATCGTTGAGGATTTTTGGAAATCTTAAAAATTCACTGTATAAGGAGTTAGCTAAAGCGACACCGACTAATCCTTCACATTTCTGTGGGAAATGCCTCTTGATGAACAGATTCTCATATCGAAGAACTGTAGGTGGAAGTTTTTATCATGTGCTTTCTTCATCCGGACCTTCAGGAGTGAGTACTCGAGATGAATAATGTTTGATAAATTTTTCTCACACCTGATATTGAAGTCGAAGCCGAGTGTTTCAACAACCTTCTATGCTACTTTGTACAGAAACGCTCGATTGATACTCGAGATTCAGCATTCCATGACCACCTTGGCGGCCTGAGATGTAAAGTCGCGAAACTGACAACTATAGGTTCAAGCTTTTATTCACTTGCATAGTATTTCGTGTCCCGATGTCGAGGGATCTGAGCTCGTCCTTCATTCATGGAACCACTTCAAATGAATAGAGTAGTACCATGATGACAAGATGTTCGTCGCAGATACTTTGTTCTTCGTCGACAGCTCGAAAGAAGAAATTTGTCGGAGAAGACGGAGAAGTATGTATCTGCATCGGACAGCATCCTTTACAGATGTTATGTCCTGAATGCGACTGTCTGGCATGCCCAGGCATTGCTAGGTTTCTCCAGCAGCAAGGTGTTGTATAGCGCTTCCGTCGACGAGCTCATGGTCCTCGGAAATTCCAGCAAGTCGTCCTCGCTTCAAATGAATCTTGGCGCATTTTGCCGCAAAAGTACCATTGCGAATCGCAAAGTGTGAGTCAAAAGAGGAGACGGTATCGCCCTGAAAGACGCATCTGGTTTTCCAAAGGGGAATCAATCTCTCTATGCACCTGACGATATGTGGATGAACCCTTAAGCTTTCCAACAAACGGATGATAAGTCTATGGAAGGTTGAATCAAAAGCTTTCAGGTAGTCAATCCAGGCCATCGATAGGCATGAGCGCTGGTAGGACGCTGCGTCTTTGGAGATACATCTATCGATGAGCAAATTCTTCCGAGATCCTGCTACGCCTTCCTTTGAGCCGCGTTGTTCGTACGTCTCTCGCCATACAGGTTCGATTGTCCGAACAATCCTCTCATTTAGAATAGCTGTGAAGATCTTACACAGCATCTTCCGACAAGTTCTTCGTCTGTTATTCTTAGGCCTAGACAAGTTGTCTTTCTTCGAGAGGAGTACTGTGCGTCCTTCCACCAACCACTCTGGAATAGGCTCTTCCGTTTTTAGATATGAAGTGAAAATGCAGGCCAGATACTGGTGGGCTGAAGGAAACTTCTTCCACAACTTTATACCATCTGGTCCCGCAGAGAAATACTTCTTCATGCCATTCAATACGTTTTCTCACCTCGTCGGCAATGATAGGTCAGCATTCCTCCTCAGGTATTATGAGGTCACTGTGCAGCTCCTTGGAGCTAATTATTTTCTCTGTGTCTTCATTCAGTGGACGCTGGACTTCGCTACCTTTTCTCTAGAATGCCTGGGCCTTCTCTGATTTGGGTGGGAGGTCCACAGTATCTGAAGGGGCTCGGAAGAGTCGAGATAGCTCAGAGAAAAACCGGTGATTTTCTCTGAGCCACCACTCCTTCCGCTTAGACTTTTCCAAGCTTCAGATAGTACCTGCATTTTGACAATAATAAACTGCCTGATGGTCAACAGCTTTGACTTGTTGAGTGTGTTATGACGGATCCGTAGTTCATGCGCGAACCTTCGGACATTGACAGTAAACTTCCTACCAGATGTTATGTAGTCAATCGCACACTGAATGCAAGACGCATGCTGCCTTGTCCACCCTATCTTTGTGCTGAATTCATGCATGCACCTTTTAGTCTTATGAACAGCTTTCGGTTTTGTTTTACGGTTTGTAACTGCTAAAGCTCTCGCTGCTACATACAGAGTACAATTGATGGCTCGGAGCCAGATCTTGAAACATCAGGGAAACCTGGATTTTGATTTTTCTCCTGATCCTCAAGCATTGCTCCTCCCGTACTGGATGCCTGTCTGTGGTTGGCTTTAGTATGACCTCGCATTATCTACTGCTGGCTTGTTGTGGCTGCCCGTGTGGAAAAATTTCGTGGCGCTGGCCGGGCGCTGGACAGACCATCTTGTGTCTGTTCAGCCGCTGGACAGACGGTC
>CAKNYM010018731.1:1323-13891 GCA_932195095.1 Andricus curvator
AACTATTTTGTTAAGAAAATTACTTTTTTGGTGATAAATGTATCTCTTTTAGTTGAAAATTTATCTTTTTGGTTGAGGATTCACCATTTTAGTTGAAGATTTCTTTTTTTTTTTGTGGAAAATTTATCCCTTTCAGTTGTAAATTCGTCTTTTTGGTTGAGGATTCACAATTTTAGTTGAAAATTCATCTGTTTGGTTGAAAATAGAACTATTTTGCTAAAAATTCGTCTTTTTTGGTGATAAATTTATCTCTTCTAGTTGAAAATTCATCTTTTTGGTTGAGGATTCACAATTTTAGGTGCAGATTACTTTTTTTTGTGGAAAATTTATCTCTTTCAGTTCAAAATTCATCTTTTTTGGTTGAAAATTCAACTATTTGGTTGCAAATTCATATATTTGGTTAAAAATGCAATATTTTAATTTGTTTTTAGAGGGGCGAGATAAAAATGGTACGTAATCCGAAATTTTAAATATTTCAGGCCCTGGAGATGACTCCTTTTTGAAAAAAGAAACTCACCAGCCACCGACAGAACTTGAAGAGATCGCATTCCACACAAATGCTGAAGTCCAAAATCTCTGAGCTGTGAACACCACCTCAGGAACAAAGCGCTCAACGAACCCATTGTCGAAATATATCCCACGCCAATATCCGTTATGTGAACACACCTAAAAACAAAAGCAAAAACGTCAACAAAAAACAGAGAAACTAAAATACAAATGACATTGTCGCTCATTATTCTCAAAATATTACACAAATATTTTCGAGGAAGATTCTAAGAAAAGCTTCATATCATTTCTAAATGATTACCTCACTTCAAGAAAATTTCACAAAGTAAAATTATCTGCAATAATTTTGTAGAAAACATGCCAGAAAATATTTCATGTGATTTAATAATGGTCAAAATAATTCTTCACCCACTGGAAATTATTTTCGTTCAAGGTACTTTCTGCAAAAGAGAGTACAGGAAATAGCAATTTAATGCGGTCGTTTTTATATTTTTTTGGACTAGAGAAATTAATTATTAGACGTTTTTTATTTCAATTGCCTAATTATCAAATTATAATGTATGTGATTCAATTTATAGTACTATAAAATATAATTAATAATCATAAATTAAAATAAATATTAAAATGGTTACATCGACTTTCATACAATTTTTATTTAAGTTTACTTTTACTTTTAATTTTAACATTTAAGTTTTACATTCAAAACCTACAAAATTGAAGAAATTTTGAATTTCAATCATCAAAATTACAGAATTTTTAAATTGTAAAAGTAAAACTTTGCATAATTTTAGATTGTAAATTGTCAAAATTAAAAACTCTTCAATTTTAAAAATGTATAAATAAAAATTCTTAAAGTTTGATGATTTTGAAAACCAAAAGTAAAGTTTTCAATTCAAAACCTTCAGAATTGAAGACATTTTGAATTTAAATCATGCAAATTACAGAATTTTTATTGTGAAACTGAAACTTTGCATAATTTTAAATTGTAAATTGTCAAAATCAGAAACTCTTCAATTTTAAAAATCTATAAATAAAAATTCTCAAATTTTGATGATTTTGGAAACCAAAAGTCAAGTTTTCAATTCTAAATCTTCCCAATTGAAGAAATTTCAAGTGTAAATCATCAAAATTACAGAATTTTCAATTGTAAAACTAAAATTTTGCACAATTTTACATTTTAAATTGTCAAAATTAAAATCTTTTCAATTTTGACGATTACAATTCAAAGTTCTACAAATTTGAAGATCTACACATTGAAACTATTCCATTTTTACGACTCGCAATCTAAAATACTTAAATTTTGAAGATTTTGGAAACCAAAAGTCAAGTTTTCAATTCTCAATCTTCCAAATTGAAAAAAATTCGAACGTAAATCATCAAAATTACAGTTTTTTAAATTGTAAAACTTAAAAAATTAAAAACTTTTCAATTTTAGAGATATACAATTTAAAGTTCTACATTTTGAAGATTTACAATTTAAAACTATTCAATTTTCAGAATTTGCAATGTAAAATTCTTAAATTTTGAAGATTTACAATCAAAAACTCTTCAGTTTAAAAAATGTATAAATAAAAATTCTTAAATTTTGAGGATTTTGGAAACCAAAAGTCAAGTTTTCAATTCTAAATCTTCCAAATTGAAGAAATTTCGAATTTATATCATCAGAATTACAGAATTTTTAATCGTAAAACTAAATTTTTGCATAATTTTACATTTTAAATGGTCAAAATTAAAAACTTTTCAATTTTAACGATTTACAATTCAAAGTTCTACAAATTTGAAGATTTACACATTAAAACTATTCAATTTTTACGACTCGCAGTCTAAAATTCTTAAATTTTAAAGATTTACAATAAAAAACTCTTCAATTTTAATAATGTATAAATAGAAATACTTAAATTTTGATGATTTTGGAAACCAAAAGTCAAGTTTTCAATTCTAAATCTTCCAAATTGAAGAAATTTCAAATGTAAATCATAAAAATCACAAAATTTTTAATCGCAAAACTAAAATTTTGCATAATTTTACATTTTAAATTGTCAAAATTAAAAACTTTTCAATTTTAACGATTTAAAATTCAAAGTTCTATAATTTTGAAGAGTTACAATTGAAAATTGTTCAATTTTAAAGATGTATAAATAAAAATGCTGAAATTTTCATGATTTTGAAGATCAAATCTTCCAAATTGAAGAAATTTGTAATGAAAATCATCAAAATTACAAAATTTTTAATGGTAAAACTTGAAAAATTAAAAACTCTTTAATTTCAAAGATTTACAATTTAAAGTTCTACATATTTGAAGATTTACACTTTAAAACTATTCAATTTTTACGATTCGCCATTTAAAATCTTTAAATTTTAAAGATTTACAAAAAAAACTTTTCAATTTTAAAAATGAATAAATAAAAATTCTTAAATTTTGATGATTTTGGAAACCAAAAGTCAAGTTTTCAATTCTAAATCTTCCAAATTGAAGAAATTTCGAACGTAAATGATCAAACTTACAACTTTTTTAATTGTAAAAATTAAAAACTTTTCAATTTTAGAGATTTACAATTTAAAGTTCTACAAATTTGAAGCTTTACAATTTAAAACTATTCAATTTGAAATGTTTTCAAATCTCTTTCATTTTTCTTTTACAATTCATTAAAAAAAAAAAAAAAAATCATTTTAAATTTCCCCAGGAATCTGAAATAAATTTGTTATTCTCTTGAAATCTTTCAAAATGGTTAAAGTTTCTTTTTTCGAAATATTCAAAAATCTACATTTTGTTTCGATTTTTTAAAAAATTTTATCAAATTTTTAATTACTCCTGAATCTTTCGAGAATTTTTTCAAAACTTCTAAATATCTTATAAAATCATTCGAATTTTAGATAACATTTTTCTTAAATTCGCTCAAAATAAAATAATTGCCCTAAAATCTTCCAGATTCTTTTTTTGACAATTTTGGATATATTTTAAAATATTTTTAAATTAATTTTTCAAAATAAATAATCATTTTAAACCTTAAGAGCAGTTTTTTTTTTATTTTCTAAAATTGTTTTCAGAATTTTAAGAAATCGTTTGAAATGTTTTCAAATCTCTTTCTTTTTTCTTTTAAAATGAATTGAAAAAAATAAAAACTCATTTTAAATTTCCCGAGGAATCTTAAATAAATTTTTTATTCTCTTGAAACCTATCAAAATGGATAAAGTTTCTTTTTTCGAAATCTTCAAAAATGTACATTTTGTTTCAATTTTGTTTTTTGAATCTGAACAAACTTGTAATTATTTCAGAATCTTTCGAGAATCTTTTCAAAACTTCTAAATATATTTTTAAATCATTCGAATTTTGGATAACATTTTTCTTAAATTCTGTAAAAATAAAATAATATCCCTAAAATCTTCCAGATTCTATTTTTGACAATTTTTGAAATATTTCAAAATCTTTTTAAGTTAATTTTCAAAACAAAAATCATTTCAAACCTTAAGAACAGTTTTTTTAAATCTTCTAAAATTATTTTCAGAATTTTAAGAAATCGTTTGAAATGTTTTCAAATCTCTTTCATTTTTCTTTTAAAATTAATTTAAAAAAATGAAAAATCATTTTAAATTTCCCCAGAAATCTGAAATAAATTTTTTATTCTTGTGAAATCTT
Organism: Andricus curvator; assembly: GCA_932195095.1. NCBI lineage: Eukaryota > Metazoa > Arthropoda > Insecta > Hymenoptera > Cynipidae > Andricus > Andricus curvator. The sequence continues at coordinate 5,468 of CAKNYM010018731.1, forward strand.
TCAAAATGGTTAAAGTTTCTTTTTTCGAAATCTTCAAAAATCTAAATTTTGTTTCAATTTTTGTTAATCTTATCAAATTTGTAATTATTTCTGAATCTTTCGAGAATCTTTCCAAAACTACTAAATATCTTTTTAAATCATTCGAATTTTAGATAACATTTTTCTTAAATTCTGTAAAAATAAAATAATTTCCCTAAAATTTTCCAGATTCTTTTTTTGACAATTTTTGAAATATTTTTTAATCTTTTTAAATTAATTTTTCAAAATTGAAAAATCATATTAAATCTTAAGAACATTTTTTTAAATCTTTTAAATTCTTTACAAAAATTTAAGAAATAATTTGAAATGTTTTCAAATCTCTTTCATTTTTCTTTTAAAATTAATTTAAAAAAAAATAAAAAATCATTTTAAGTTTCCCCAGGAATCTTAAATAAATTTTTTATTCTCTTGAAACCTTTCAAAATGGTTAAAGTTTCTTTTTTCGAAATCTTCAAAAATCTAAAAAAATTTTTAATCTTATCAAATTTTTAATTTTAGATAACATTTTTCTTAAATTCTGTAAAAATAAAATAATTGCCCTAAAACCTTCCAGATTCTTTTTTTGACAATTTTGGAAATGTTTTTAAATCTTTTTAAATTATTTGTTCGTAATAAATAATCATTTTAAACGTTAAGAACAGTTTTTTTTAAATGTTCTAAAATTCTTTTCGGAATTTTGAGAAATCATTTGAAATGTTTTCAAATCTCTTTCAATTTTCTCTTAAAATTCATATAAGAAAAAATCATTTGAAATTTCTCCAGGAATCTTAAATAAATTTTTTATTCTCGTGAAATCTTTCAAAATGGTTAAAGTTTCTTTTTTCGAAATCTTCAAAAATCTACATTTTGTTTCAATTTTTTTTTAATCTTATCAAATTTGTAATTATTTCTGAATCTTTCGAGAATCTTTCCAAAACTACTAAATATCTTTTTAAATCATTCGAATTTTAGATAACATTTTTCTTAAATTCTGTAAAAATAAAATAATTGCCCTAAAATCTTCCAGATTCTTTTTTTGACAATTTTGGAAATATTTTTAAATTATTTTTTCAAAATAAATAATCATTTTAAATCTTGAGAACATTTTTTTAAATCTTCTAAATTCTTTACAAAAATTTAAGAAATCATTTGAAATGTTTTCAAATCCCTTTCATTTTTGTTTTAAAATTAATTTAAAAAAAATCATTGAAAATTTCCTCAGCAATCTTAAGTACATTTTTTATTCTCTTGAAATCTTTCAAAATGGTTAAAGTTTCTTTTTTCGAAATCTTCAAAAATCTACATTTTGTTTCAATTTTTAAAAAAATCTTATCAAATTTTTAATTACTCCCGAATCTTTCGAGAATCTTTTCAAAAATTCTGAATATCTTTTTAAATCATTCGAATTTTTGATAACATTTTTCTTAAATTCTGTAAAAATAAAATAATTTCCCGAAAATCTTCCAGATTCTTTTTTTTTTACAATTTTGGAAATATTTTAAAATCTTTTTAAATTAATTTTTCAAAATAAATTATCATTTTGAACCTTAAGAACAGTTTTTTTTAAATCTTCTAAAATTCTTTTCAGAATTTTAAGAAATCATTTGAAATGTTTTGAAATCTCTTTCATTTTTCTTTTAAAATTAATTGAAAAAAATAAAAAATCATTTTAAATTTCCCCAGGAATCTTAAATAAATTTTTTATTCTCTTGAAACCTTCCAAAATGGTTTAAGTTTCTTTTTTCCAAATATTCAAAAATCTACATTTTGTTTCGATTTTTTTAAACATTTTATCAAATTTTTAATTACTCCTGAATCTTTCGAGAATCTTTTCAAAACTTCTGAATATCTTTTTAAATCATTCTAATTTTAGATAACATTTTTCTTAAATTCTGCAAAAATAAAATAATTGCCCTTAAATTTTCCAGATTCTTTTTTTGACAATTTTGGAAATATTTTAAAATTTTTTTAAATTAATTTTTCAAAATAAATAATCATTTTAAACCTTAAGAACAGTTTTTTTAAATCTTCTAAAATTCTTTTCAGAATTTTAAGAAATCATTTGAAATGTTTTCAAATCTCTTTCATTTTTCTTTTACAATTCATAAAAAAAAAATAATAAAATCATTTTAAATTTCCCCAGGAATCTGAAATAAATTTGTTATTCTCTTGAAATCTTTCAAAATGGTTAAAGTTTCTTTTTTCGAAATTTTCAAAAATCTACATTTTGTTTCCATTTTTTTTTAAATCTGAACAAATTTGTAATTATTTCTGAATCTTTCGAGAATTTTTTCAAAACATCTAAATATATTTTTAAATCATTCGAATTTTAGATAATATTTTTCTTAAATTCCGTAAAAAAAAAATCATTTAAAATTTCCCTAGGAATCTTAAGTATATTATTTATTCCATTAAAACCTTCAACATTTTTAAAAGGCTTTTTTTCAAAATCTTAAAAAAATCTACATTTGGTTCAAATTTTTTAATCGTAAACTTGTGTAATTTTTAATTGTAAATTAAAAAAATTGAAAACTCTTTAATTTTAAATTTTCGAAATTTAATATTATGCAATTTTGAAGATTAATTTATAATTGGAAATTCTTCAATTTTCACAATTTGCAATTTAAAATTCTTCAATTTTTTAGATTTACAATTGAAAACTGTTGAATTTTAAACATGTATAGATAAAAATTCTTAAATTTTGATGATTTTGAAGATCAAATCTTGCAAATTACAGAAATTTCGCATGTAAATCAACAAAATTTTTATTTAAAACTTAAAACTTGCACAACTTTAATTGTAAATTATTATCAAAATAAAAAAATTCTTCAATTTTGAAGAGTTAACATTCAAAGTTCTGCAATTTTGGAGAGTTACAATTGAAAATATAGAATTGAAAATTATTCAATTTTCAATTTTTATACTTTAAAAGTTTGTAATTTTGAAAATTTGTTTGGAACGGTTAAATTTTGAAGATTTACCATTGAAGATTCATTAATTAGGAATTTTTACAGTTTAAAATGATGCAAATTTTTGTATAAATCAAAATTCTTAAATTGTGATGATTTTAAAGGTCAAACGTTGATTGATAAAATTTTAAATTCAAATTATCACAATTACAGAATTTTAATTTTAAAACTTGCAATTACAATTAAAAATATAGAATTCTTTACAAAAGAAACCATTTGAAATGTTCTCAAATCTCTTTCATTTTTCTTCTAAAATTAATTTAAAAAAATAAAAAATCATTTTAAATTTCCCCAGGAATCTTAAGTACATTTTTTATTCTCTTAAAACCTTACAAAATGTTTAAAAAGCTTTTTTTTCAAAATCTTAAAAAAATCTAGATTTTGTTTCAAATTATTTTGAAATCTTCTCAGGATTGAAATTATTTTGGAATCTCTTCAAAACTTCTAAATATCTTTTGAAAAATTGAATATTAAAAAAAAACTAAAAAATTAAAATAATTGTAATGATTAATTTGAATAATAATGGAACTTGTTTTCCTCATTCCTGAAATATCATCTCGTAGATTTAGACAATGACGAGATCCAAATATTTCCCACGCGATGGATGTGAAAACTGAAAAGTTAATTCAATTAAATTAAATTTAATGCGTTTAGTATCGTGGCAGCGACTCAATTGGCTTGGACGAATTGCCACTCCACAGAAACCACATTGCATTCTCACATTTCTCAGCAGCCACAATTTGAACGTTGTGCAACACGGCCTCAAATAGAAATACTTGGCAATATTTTTTATTTTCTTCCATTGTAAAGATGTATAAACAGGGTGGCGATTCTGCGGACGATTTCAAATTCCCGGTCATTTCCCGGTTTTCCCCGATCAAGTTTTTAAATTTTCCCGGTCAACTAAAAGTAACATATTCATATTTGCCGCAAAACGCAAACATTTATTTTAATTCATGACGTTCGTTCTAAACATCTTTTAACACAACAGAGCAAAACGTTGCTAAATAAATGATTTTTGAAAAAAATACTTGAATTTTCCACTAAAAAATATCAATTTTTTACAAAAAAATGGGATAGTTAAACTTTCAGTTGAAAAAATTAATTTTCAACAAAAAAAAACGGATTTTCAACAAAACATTTTAAATAAAAAGATGAATTTTCTACCCAAAAATACAATTTTTCAACCAAATACATTAACTTTTAAAGAAAGGTTTGAAGTTGTAATAAAAGAAGACAAATTTTCAACCAAATACTTAAATTTTGAACTGAGAAAATAATAATTTTCAATCGAAAATGGAATAGTAACATTTTTAGTTCAAAAAATTATTTGTAAACCAAACATAATACTTTTCAACTAAAACAATGTATCTTTAACTGAAATAGTTAAATTTTCAAACCAAAAAATTAATTTTTACTAAAAAAAGATAAATTTTCAACCAAAACTTTAATAATTGAATTTCAAGTTAGAAAAATTAATTTTTAACCAAACAGATGAATTTTCAACAACTATGGAATTTTCGATTGGAATCAGTTAAATTTTCAGTTAAAAAAATTACTTTCAACAACAACAAAAAAACTTTTAACAACAACAAAAACTAACTTTCAAAATAATAGTTACATTTTCAAACAAAGTGATGAATTTTCAAATAAAATTGTAAATATTTAACTGCAATAATTGAATTTTTGACCAAAAAGATTAATTTTCAACCAAGAAGATTAATTGCTACCAAAAAAGACGAATTTTCAACTAACAAAGATAATTTTTCAACCAAAAATTAAATAATTAAATTTTTAGTCAAAAATGAATGTTCAACCAAAGACATGAATTTTGAAATAAAATTATGAAATATTCAACTGGAATAATAGTTACATTTTCAGTTTAAAAAAAATAATAATTTTCAACCAAAAAACATCCAAAGAAAAAAGAAATTTTCAATCAAACAGCTCATTTTTCAACCAAAGAAATGAATTTTTAATTAAAACGATGGATTTTTAACTAAAAAAAAATTAATTTTTAACAAAAGAGCTTAACTTTCAACCAAATAATTTTATTTCCAACCTAAAAGATGAATTTTCAACTAAAATGGTAAATATTTGACTGGAATACTTGAATTTTCAACCGAAAAGAAGAATTTTTAAACAAGAAGATTAACTTTCAATGAAAAATAAGATAATTTTTTACCAACAAAAAAATCGATTTTTTAACAAAATACATGAATTTTTATCTTAATAGTTGAATTATCAATTAAAAAGACAAATTTTTATCCAAATTGTGGAATTCCAAACTTGAAAATTTTAATTTTCAACTCAGAATGGAACAGTTAAATTTTCGTTTAAAGAAATTTATTTTCAACCAAACTGGTGAATTTTCAAATAAAATGATGAATCATCAACTGAAATGATGAGTCTTTATCTGGAATAGTTTAATTTTGATTTTTTTTTTAAATTCCTTTTTTCTCAATCCGAATTATAATTCCTTTAAAAAATTCCCATTCCATGTAAAACATTCCCTGTTCCAAGTGAAATTATATTTCTTGAATTTTGCTATGATCAGAAGTAAATTCCCGGTTTTTAAATTAAATTCCCGGTCATTTCCCGGTTTTTTCGCCGGTAAATAAAATTCCAGGTCATTTCCCGGTCTTTCCCGGTTTCCCGGTCAAGTCGCCACCCTGATAAATAGAAATTCTTAAATTTGGATGATTTCGAAGATTAAATCTATCAAATTGAACATTTTTCTAATGTAAATCATCAAAATTACAGAATGTTGTTTAAAATAATTACAAAGTTAAATTAATTAATTTATTAAATTTTCAATTTAAAATTCTTAAATTTCGGAGATTTTGAAAAAAAAGCCAAGTTTTTAACGCTAAATATTCCAAATTGAAGAAATTTCAAATATAAATCATCAAAATTACAACATTTTTAATTGTAAAACTGAACCTTTGCATAATTTCAAATTGTAAATTGTCAAAATCAATAACTCTTCAATTTTAAAAATGTATTAATAAAAATTCTTAAATTTTGATGATTTTGGAAACCAAAAGTCAAGTTTTCAATTCTGAATCTTCCAAATTGAAGACATTTCAAATGTAAATCATCAAAATTACAGAATTTTAAATTGAAAAAGTAAAACTTTGCATAATTTTAAATTGTAAATTGTCAAAATTAAAAACTCTTCAATTTTAACGATTTACAGTTCGAAGTTCTATAATTTGAAGAGTTACAATTAAAAACTGTTCAATTTGAAAGATTTATAAATAAAAATTCTGAAATTTGCATGATTTTGAAGATCAAATCTTCCAAATTGAAGAAATTTCTAATGCAAATTATCAAAATTACAAAATTTTTAATGGTAAAACTTGAAAAATTAAAAACTCTTCAATTTGAAAAATTTACAATTTAAAGTTCTACATATTTGAAGATTCACAATTTAAAACTACTCAATTTTCACGATTTTTAATGTAAAATTCTTAAATTTCGAACATTTACAATAAAAAACTCTTCAATTTTAAAAATGAATAAATAAACATTCTTAAATTTTGATGATTTTGGAAACCAAAAGTCAAGTTTTCAATTCTGAATCTTCCAAATTGAAGAAATTTCGAACCTAAATCATCAAAATTACAACTTTTTTATTTGTAAAAATTTAAAAAATTTTCAATTTTAGAGATTTACAATTTAAAGTTCTATAAAATTGAAGATTTACAATTCAAAACTATTCAATTTTCACGATTTGCAATATAAAATTCTTAAATTTTGAAGATTTATAATCAAAAACTCTTCAATTAAAAAAATGTATAAATAAAAGTTCTTAAATTTTGATGATTTTGGAAACCAAAAGTCAAGTTTTCAATACTATATCTTCTAAATTGAAGAAATTTCGAATATAAAGCATCGATAATACGAAAATTTTAAAACTCTTCAACTTTAACGATCGTATAAAAATACTACAATTTTGAAGCTTTACAATTTGAAACCATTCAATTTTACGATTTTCAATTTAAATTTTTTTAATTTTTGAAGATTCATTATGAAAAACTCTTGAATTTTAAAAATGAAAAAATAAAAATTGATAAATTTTGATGATTTTGAAGATCAAAAATTAAGTTTTCAATTCTAAATCTTCCAAATTGAAATGAAATTTCGAATTGAAATCATCAAACTTACATCATTTTTAATTGTAAAACTTAAATCTTGCATAATTTTTAATTGTATATTGTCAAAATTCAAAAAATCTTCAATTTTAGCGATTTACAATTCAAAGTTCTACAATTTTGGAGAGTTACAATTGAAAACTGTTCCATTGTAAAGATGTATAAATACAAATTCTTAAATTTGGATGATTTCCAAGATTAAATCTATTAAATTGAAAATGTTTCTAATGTAAATCATCAAAATAACAGAATTTTGTTTAAAATAATTAAAATAATTATTAAATTAAATTTTTTTATTTATTAAATTTATTAAATTTTCAATGTAAAATTCTTAAATTTCGAAGATTTACAATAAAAATTTCTTCAATTTTAAAAATGAATAAATAAAAATTCTTAAATTTTGATGATTTTAGAAACCAAAAGTCAAGTTTTCAATTCTAAATCTTCCAAAATGATGAAATTTCTTGGAATAATCCTTGGAATAATTAAAAAAATCCTAAAATATATAAATCCTTTGAAATTATATTGAATTACATAAAACAGTTGAAAATTCCTTAGAATCTTTTAAAATACCCTAAAATATTTATTATAATTATTAACATTATTATTATATTATTAAAAAAAAATTTTCTCACCATTTTTTTAAATTCCCTAAAATATATCAAAGCCTTCAAAAACCCTTAAAATCTCTTGAAATTTTTTCAAGCTCTTGAAAAATCCTTGGAATAATTTCAAAAACCCTAAAATATTTGAAATCCTTTGAAATTATATTGAATTACAGAAAACAGTTTTAAAGTCCTCAGAATCTTTTAAAATACCCTAAAATATTTATTATTATTATATTATTAAAAAAATAATTTCTTGAAATGTTTTTAAATTCCCTAAAATATTTCAAATCCCTTAAAATGTCTTGAAACTTTTGCAAGATCTGGAAAAATCCTTGGAATAATTTAAAAAGCGTACAATATTTAAAAGCCTTTGAAATTATATTGAATTACAGAAAATAGTTGAAAATTCCTTAGAATCTTTTAAAATACCTTAAAATATTTTTAAATCTTTTAAAATTACTTGAACCTTTTTAAATATCTTGCAAAATCGTTGAAATAATTCAAAAACCCTAAAATATTTCAAATCCAATTAAATTACTGAAATCAATTGAAGATTCCTTGAAATATTAAAAAATTTCCTTAAACATTGCAAATCCTTTGAAATTTCTTAAAAATTATTAAAACGCTTGAAAAATTCTTGGAATAATTTAAAATACCATAAAATATTTTAAA